>JAHBCN010004144.1:0-66870 GCA_019359885.1 Listronotus oregonensis | reverse complement strand
CGTATCCCACAATGGGGTGGACTTTAACGAACAACCACTCCACCAGGGGAAAAGATTATCACATTGATGGGAAGAGATAGAACAGCTAATGTTTAAAGAATATGGTTCGGCAATTGCTAATATTGATGTTTTTCTCAAACCCTAAGGAACAGACTTTAAAAAACGGGGTTATGCGCAAGACGCACCAAAAATATCCTCGATTTACAAGAGACATTGTCGCAATCGACTGATTTTTGTCGGACTCATATAGACTGGGGTGGAGGGCCCAAATTTGTAAATGAGTCACGGGGGTGTGGGAAGGTCGGGCGAAAGATACAATACGGACGCATGGAACAAGGGTAAAATTTGGGGTGGATCTGTAACAGTCTGGGGTGGAATAATCCGGGTAAAAACAATTTTTTATTTAAAAACCCGGGGGCCCAATTTGGTTTAACCCTTTGTTGTTCCTATAGGACAAAATATTGGAGGGGTTTTTTATTTATTGATGAAAAAGCTCGCCCCTTGGGCACATATTGTTATTGAATATTTGGAAGACAATAATTTAGAGAGGATTGAACCTTAATCCGATTAAACATATTTGGGATTATTTAAAAAGGAAAGTAGAAATCGGGGCCAGCAGCTAGATAATTCATAGGGTTGAGAATGTCTAAATGAAGAATGGGCTGCTATTCCTCAAGCGGTTATTGACAATTTATTGATAGTAATTAAAAAAAAAAAAAAGGTGGTCCAACCAGATATTAATTTTTGTTTTTGTATATTTACTCAAACTATTGTTGTTTAATTGTTGAAATAAAATTTTGACTAATAAAAATTTTTTAGCCTTAATATCAAGAAAGATATTTTTAAAATTTAAAAAGCAAATGATAGCTATGGCCCCCCGCTATCTAAATAAAAATAATATTCGAATTGGTTACTTCTTATAAAAACGACACCTAGTCTGAAACTTGAGCAAAAAAACATTGGTCCACAATTAATCCTGTATTTATTTTTTTGCTTACCTTGTAGAATTGGAGTGATAGTTTTTAGAAATTATAAAAATGAGGCTTCAAAACAAAAAAATATTTTTAGGAATCGGTTGGGTTGATTTCATTTTAGTGATCTTTAAAAATACACAGAAAAGTGGCCCATCCACTTCGAGTTTTGAGAAGTGTACTTCGGCAATAAACCTCGCAAAAAACCGGTTATTTTGGGGGTTCGAATTTTTTGTGGGGTTAAAAAAAATTGAAAAATATGTTAAAGAGAATAAACTGGACCATTTTCTTAAATGCGATAACATCGTCAAAGAAGTTGGACTTACTTTTAATTAGAATAATAGTAAGATATATTTAATACAGATACAAAATCAGTTCAATAAAAGATTTTTTGACTTTGAAGAGGTTCTAAAGATTTTTGCAAACCCGCTTTCATGTGATATTGAGGACGTATCGAGCAGTTTACAAATAAATGTGATTGATCTTTAATGTAATGATACCCTTAATATAACTCGCGCTATGAGTATTTTTCTTACGCCTCTCAAATATATGCAGATTCTATGAAAAATAAATAATGTATAGGGTGTCCCATATTGGGTACTTTTGCGGGGTATGTCCGTTATTTTTAACATAGCCCTTCTAGTTTTAAAAATACAGGGTATTTTTGAAAATATTGTGTTTTGGGATCCCCCTCGTATCTGCGTTATCCTTCAACTTATCGAAAAGGTAAAATAACACTCTGATAGATTTTTTTTTCGTGTAGAATTCAGTTATTAACCAAACTTTTTTTTTTTTTTTAAATTGGACACCCTGTATGGTTATAGACTATTAACCTTCTTAAAAACACGCAAATAAATGACAATTTTCTAAAACTAAAGCACAATTTAATAGTAGGCCAGGGCTACTACAAGAAACAAAAATAAATGTCAAATATTTGTCTATCTTATCGGTTTTTTGATCGAATTTTGGCTGAATTTCCAGAACCAGTTTATTTTCGTTCTTTAAATATTTTTATTTAATTGATATTAATCAATTTCGTTAAATAATGGCAGCGTATGAAAATTATGAAAAAATTGATATGCTAGTATGTTTTATACAGAGTAATGAAAATCCAGAAGAAGCTTCGGAATTAAATTTCCAAAGGTAAGTAAGCTATTATGGCTAGGAAAATATTTATTACTTTATTTTGTTTGTGCTTGTTAGATATCCAGAAAGAAGGCAACCGTTTCTTGTGATATTTATTCGTTTAAAAGCAAATTTAGTTGAGCACAGATCCTTTTTTCTCCAGCATCCTAAAACATACAAAAAAGATAACAGGAAAAAAAGAGGTACATTTTTTGGGATATAATATAGAAGCAACACCTTCGTCCTCATGTAGAAAAAATGGGGAAGGAAATTGGTGTGCCAAAAACTGACGCTCAAAAGATCTTGAAGAAATACAAGTATCATCCATACAAATTTATTTAGTATAGTGCAACATTTGCATGTTGGCGATGCCTAGCGCCGGACACTGTTTTAGTCAGTGGTATTTGCAGCAAATTGATGGTAACGATTTATTTGGCAGACTGGTTATTTGGTCAGACGAAGGCTTTTTTTAAGCGCGGACGTTTTTAATCGTCACAATATTAGGAATTGGCTTACAGAAAATCAGCATTTAATGTTTGAAAGGGCACAACAAGAACGCTTTGGAGTTGAAGTGTAATGTTTTATTTTGGTCAGACAAATAGTTTATAGAATTTTTGAAGGGGTTCTTACAGCACGTAGGTACCTAGAAATCCTTGAGGAAGTTATTCCAAAACTATTTGAAAATATTCCATTAGCCCAATATAATGATGTTTACCTACAACAAGATGGTACCCCAAGTCATAACTTTCGCGCATTTCTTGATAAAATCTGTCCTCAAAGATGGATAGGTACAAACGGACCTGTTAAATGGCTTCCACAATCTCCAGATCTCATAATTTTAGTTTTTTTTAGGGGGCTATATACAAAATGAAGTATATAAAACACGATATGACAGCATAGCAGAACTTCGAGGAGGAAAAACACTTAAGGCCTTACAAGACCTGTAAAAAAGGAAAAAACCAAAAATTGTTCTTTTTAATGCTATTAAAAAAAACTACAAAGATTGGTCAATTTTGCATTAGAGAAAATGGTCGTCATTTTTAACATCACCTTTAAGTTTTTTTTGTTATATTGTTATTTTACGCTACAAAACGGTTGTTACAAACTTACTGTATAGGTATTTTTGAAAATGTTATGCATTTATAAGAAGATACCTACTTGTAAGGTATTCAATTCTTCGTAAGTAATGCCTAACTTTCAATTGTTTATTATTGTTATTTATGGCCTACTATTAAATTATGCATTTAGTTTTAGAAAGTTGTCATTTATTTGCGTAAAGAAAAAGTGCATACTATTATATATTTTTGAAACGTTAAAAAAAAGACAAATTTTATAGTCTATAAATATACAGGGGGTCCCATTAAAAAAAAAACATAAGTTTGGTTTATAACTCAAGAATAGTAAATATGTAACAACAATTATTTACACCACTGCATTCTACGGAAAAGGTCTATCAGAGTGTTATTTTGCCTTTTCGAAAAATTGAAGGATAACGAAAATATAAGGGGGGTCCCAAAATGCAATATTTTTAAAAATGCCCTGTATTTTAAAAACTCAAAGGGCTATAAAAATTTTGTTAACGGCATCTTTAGCTTCACAAAAAAGTAGCACACTGTCGCGAAAACTGGATCCCGCTAACGTTAAAAATAACGGAGATACCCCGCAAAAATACCCAAAATGGGACCCCCGTTTTCAACTTGGCTAAAACCCCCTTCTGGGGGATTTTTATAATTTTAACGATATATATATATAAATATATATATATATATATATATATATATATATATTTTATATATATATTTATATATATATATATATATAAATATATATATATAATATATGTATATTATATATAATATATATATATAAATATATATATATATATATATATATATATATTATATATATATATATATATATATATATATATATATATATATATATATATATATATATATATATATATATATATATATATATATATATATATATATATATATATTATATATATATATATATATATATATATATATATATATATATATATATATATATATATATATATATATATATATATATATATATATATATATATATATATATATATATATATATATATATATATATATAAATTAAAAGATATTTTGGTTTGCTTCACAGGAACACAAAGACACTTAAATTCATTTTTACAGTATATGAATAGCCTACATAATAATATTGAATTTACATTTGAAACCGAAACAAATAATTCTTTTAATTTCTTAGACCTAAATATTTCCAAAAATAATTCCAAGCATAAGTTCTCTATTTTTCACAAACCTTCGCATACAGATATAACAATACACTACAAATCCCTTCATCCCTATTCCCATAAACTAACCGCTTATCGTAGCAATATCATAGCATGATCCACAGAATAATTACTGTCCCATTGGACCCTGATGATTTTAATAAAGAACTTAATATAATTAAGCAAATAGCTATAAATAACGGATATTTTCCAAAAATAATTGAAAAACTCAAAAATAAATTAAACAAAAAAGCTTTCTCACTAATTTATCCAAAAATAAAAGACACACTTAAAAAGTATAAAACTATTACTTATATAGGCAACATTGTTTTTAAAAGACATAACATTATTATAGCTTTTAAAACAAATAATAATATAAGTAAATTTATAAAAAATAATAAAGACAAGACCGAAAAGGAACAGAAATGCGGTGTTTATCAACTAGATTGCGGCTCCTGTCAAAAAAGTTACGTAGGCCAAACAGGTCGCTCCTTTAAGATCCGCATAAAAGAACATAAAAAGATTCAATAACACTTAAATCTTGGACTTCCATTGTCTTTATTTGTTAATTGTTATTGGTGTAAATGTATTCCAACCGTTTTCGTGTTTAAGTTTTTTTTAGTTTTTAAACTTGAAAACGGTTTATATATCACTAACCAAACGGTTGTGTATCAATTACAAATAAAACATAATCCAAAAGTTTATTAACATTGTCTAACACTTTTAAAGAAACGATAAAAGAGATTATTTAAATAAAAAACAAAATTTAGCATACGCAAAGCATCTATTATCCGAAAATCATGCCTTTAACGATAGCTTTAAAATTTTACACATTGAAAATAAAAGCAGAAAGTTGACTTTATTGTAATCTTTACAAATTAATAAAATTAGGAAAACAGGCAACATTTTAAATGATCAATTTGGTGGTAACAACTCACCCTTATTAAATTTGTTCTAAATGTACGTAATTTCCAATTATTTTATATCAATAATTAAGTATTTTCCAAACCCTTATGTCATAAATATTATGTAAATTAGGTGTATCTATTTAGGTAAATGTCTCAACTTATTTGTTAGTACCATTTAGACATCTGACGAAGTAGCAGTGCTACGAAACATGTCATGTTTTTATTTTTAACAAAAAAATAAAAAATAAAAATTGTGAAGATTTGAAACGTTATAGTTGTTTCTTTTACGTATTTAACTAATATGGATCTTCATCAAGTAACGATCGACTCCATAACATATTTTAATAAAGTATTTTTTTGTTCATAATGTTTCACAATTTATTTTTGGCACTTATAATATATTGAAATAGTCTTGTTTTTGACTTTTATTATAAAAAAAATATTTTTATATTACAAGTAGTTGTGTTTTATTTGAAATTAAAATAATAAAACAATTATACCATGCAATGCTCGCGTAATTTTTTAATGCGCTAGTAATGCAGGGTTAAAAAGTCTTTCTATAAGATCAGTGACCCTGTTTGGCTATTTGCTATATAATTTTCATAAATCAAACAGAAATTAATCACAAATTTTGGCAGCATATACTAATGCGAACAAACTTTCTCAATTCTCGATTACAAAACAAAATATAGTTCTGATATTAAAGATGAGCACACACGATTTTACAAATTTCCATAACAAACATGAAATGAAATACATCGCACATCGCCAGCTAAATACAACCTCAAAAATTACATTAGGTAAAACTTTGGTTTCATTTAAATCTTCTATGTCCTTTGCATTTTCTTTTTGTCATTATGTCTATTAATTAAAATCTAAATAAAGTAGAAAATAACATGTACAAATAGATATTTGTACCCTTTGTTTGTTACATCATCCATGCTCGCTAAAATGTTGTCGACCGCTGCATTAAAGTATTGTAATCTTTTATAGATACATCTCTTAGCATATTTTTTGTGAATTTGTATCCCTTAAAATATTACAATTCCGTACAAGAGTTATTTTAAATATTACCTTGTCATTGATTGATAAGACAATATAGACACGCGATAGTGTTTGCCCTTGAAGCATAAAAATATCCCGTTACTAGATATTGACCCACCAGTAGAAAGAAAGCAAGTTATAAGGCCAGTATTCTTTTTTTTTAATTAAACATAGCATCAGTTTTTCGGTATATTACGGTACAAAATTTGAGCAACAAATTAAAACGTAGTAGTTAAAAATATAATTTCAGGCTTTGCCATTTTCTAAATAAAAATGATTCTACAAGATATGTAGAGTGTGGTGTTTTGGGTAGTTCACAAGTAAAAAGGCAGATTGAATATTTTTTTTATACCCATTTATTAGAATACAAACCGCCACTCAGACATCTTTATTAGGTATCTATCAGAGTTTTACGAAAGGGGTAGTTAATACGTTAATAGTAATCATAAAATAAAATTATGAACTCATTGAAATATCCATTATTTATTCTATGTATTTTCCCCAGTTTTGTCGACTTAAATATTTATTTCAACTATAAATTTTTGGTGTGAAAATGGAAAGCAGTCCTTACTTGTAAACAAATATAAGTATAGATTTCAAAAATGCTTAGAAGTGGCGGAAAGCGGTAGAGTTACACAAGTAAGAAGTGGAAATCGTTTGTTCTTAGTTTTAGTTATATGTGATGATTCTTAGTTATAATAATAAAATGTTTCATTACATAAAGTGTTTAAAGTTTTATTTTATTATCTGAGACCAAGTTAACTAGTGTAGTTTTAGCTAAATACAAATTTTGATTTGTCATTTACATGTTATTTTTAAGCATTCTTTTTTCGGAAAGCCGTTTACATGTTCCCCAACAAATGTGCCCCAAGTCCCCAATCAATACGAAGCTTACATGATAACCATCTTTATTTATCCGAGACCAGTGGCTAAGCTTTTGGTTCTTATTTGTTTTAAGTAAGGACTATGTATTCTTCTTTTGTGCATCCAATATCTTTAAATAACTTAGTACTCAGATAAAGCCCCTTTAAATATAATACGACAAAGGACCTATACAAATTCGTAACTAATATATATTTTTTAATTATTGACGTCATTAAACATGAAATTGAAAAAAACGTAAATAAAAACATTTTAAATATATATTTTTTTTTATTTAACTTCTAGCGGGAAACGTAGATACTATTTTAAGAGTAAACAATAAATGCACCCAACTAAAATACGAATTTTACTCTTAGCTTCATATAGTGAAAACAATAAAATTAAACATAACATATAGGTAAATTATAAATTATAATGCAAAATAAACATGTTTGTATTTGCAGTAAATATGGTAAACAATGCCCAAATTTAAATTTTGTTTTTTAAAACAATAAACAATGTTTCTAACGTTATCATTTGTGCTACAAACTCGATAAAAATCATGCAGAAACATACACCTGCTATCTGTTCAGGATTAACATCTTTTTCAAAAATGTGACAAAACGGCACTAATTAGAGGAAGTTAAAAACACTTTTAGGAAAAGTTTTTCGCTAGTTTTGACAAATAAAAAAAAATATTAGTTTATTTTAAATAACTCATATTGTTGTATTTGTTAGTTAAATACTTTATAATGATATTTTTAGAGAAATCAAAAATCTAAATTAAGCTGAAATTTTTTAACAGAGTCGCAAAGTTAAAATACCCATAAGAATGGCAAAATTACCCAATCAATATATTTGTGACTGGTTGACTTTTTCTGGTGGCTAGATTTTTAATAATTACCCTAATGGACTAGAGTAATTATTTTTCAAGATTTTTATTGCTGAAACTGTAAGTAAGTATGCAATTTGGGTGGACATTATTGTGTTTGTTCTTAGGTTTATTTGTGTTTGTGCAAGCGAAGAAGTTTTTGGAGTTTATCTTGCTTTTTAAATATATTTTTGGATAAGTATTCTTAATGTATATTGATATTTTTTAAAAGGAAGGCTATACCGCTGATATGAATGCATTTTTTTGTGATCTTTAGTATAAATATTTTTAAATCCTTTTTCTTTGTATAAATAATGGGTATATATTAAAAGAATAAAATATAAATAATTATATTTATATAAATATGTTATAAACCTGCTCTTTAGACGTTGTCCTTAAAATATACATAAAAATTTATTTTAAAAGCGATAGTAATTATTCAGGAAAATCAAATTTAAGCTAATTTTTCTAAATTTAAATAAAATAGGTTAAAAAATGGCTTAAACCTTATTGAAGTATGATTTATTGTAGAATGGGTGTGCTGAGTACAAAAGTGGCTTAAACTTAAAAAATATTTGGTGTATATAAATAAACACAATAGTTTGGTTAAACTAACACAATCGGGGCTGATCATGAATCTAAAGTAATTTTTGTTGCTACTTCTTAGTTTTTGAGTTTTGAGTTTTTTCTTTGACCTAATTTCAACACTGCACAAACTTACCTACCTTTTATTTAATAGGATTAATAAGCTTTTAGTGGTAATTTTTAATTTAAAAAAAATTATTTTTACTTTTAAAAAGTTTAATAAATTATCTTGGGATTTTTAGACCGACAGTTTGGTACGCGCGAAACAATTAAAAGTGCATTCTTTACAAATTTTTAATTAACTTGCAACGTTTTTTTGTATGTTTATTACGGTCAAATCTTGCAACTGAATTTTTAAACAGTGATCCTCAACCTATTAAGTTTTAATTTTGCATACACTTTTCGATTGGATGACAATGCATGGGTACCTAAGTGACGTTATTCTGCATCCAATATTGTGGACCGCCCTAAATGGCGGACTAGCTATCCTTTATTCTACATAAATGTCTTTGGTATGATCTTTTCTCTTTTTTTTTTTTTTTTGGTTTTAATGAATAAAACAAAGCCCTCTCTGCATTTTTAATTATGTGACCTTGAAAACTTAGGTTCAATCAGTTTGCAAACTTCGAAAATACCACCTGTGTTTTAAGGCGTTTCGATAAAAATATACAATTTGAGATTTTTTTTTTACTCGTCTTCTAAAACCTAATTACACACCAAATTTTAAGTGTCTACTTACTCGGAAAGTACGCAATTAGTCAGTAGTAAAAAAAGGCGATTTTTATATCGAATATATCAGAAACCACCTAGGTAACGTAATTTAAGCTTAATAGCCTAAAAACTTTACTCAACGTCCGTATGCATGTGTAGTATGGAATAATTGCAAATTAAATATTGCAAAACAGGAAACGTTAGATAGGACATGTATTATAAGGTTCCAATTAGAAAAAAAAAACCTACTTATATTCTTATCAGCGCCGAACACATAGACACACCACTAGAGTTGGGGATTAAGGGAGACTCCCAAGAACTTCACCGGACCGCCGTCGTGGTTAAGATTTACGTCTTGCTTTGAGAATATGACTATCTTTATTTTGTTATTATTCAGAGGGAGATTGAACTAAAGCAATGCCATCTCATAGCTTCTCTCTGAGCTGATAAAGGGTCATTTCATGTCTCCGCAAAAATAACAGTACTAACAGACATGACCCTGTCATCAGAAAGGAGAGTATAAATAATTTGAGTTTCATTGAAGCTTTATTGTTAAAACATATTTAAAAGACATGAATACGACATAAAACCTTGTGAAACTACAGTATTAATCCGATTCAATAGGCAATAGGCCGAATATAAGTCTTTATTAATTACTTTAGGTACCACTTAAATTTTTAATAAGTGTTTTATTAATTTTTTTATTATTTAATTTAACTTGCATGAACAGATTTAAATCGTATTAAAAAAAAAACCTTAAGAGAAAGGAATTCCTAAACAGGTAATAGCGGAGTGATTTCGTGAGTCTATCGTGTCGTTTTTTTTTTGGCGTAGAACCAGGTCAAACCAGTTAGGTTCCTTTGAGTATATCACCGGGCACATGAAATCGTATTTTACGACATTTTTTTGTGGTCTCGAACTTTTTAAATTAATGAAAAGTGATTTTTTTAAATTAAAAAAAAATATATTTTTTTTCCGTTTCCACCGCCATAACTTTAAAACTACAAAAGATTATAGCTCAAACTGTAGCGCTTTTAACCTTATAAACTGTTTGGGCACAATTTGCACTTTCATGCCTTTAAAAATCAGATAAACTAAAAATATATATTTTTTGTATTGAAATTTTCACCAATCGATGATAAACTTTTTTATTTTTAAAAATATTTTCATACATGCAGCGAAGAAAATATAGCCAATTATTAACAAAAGTTTTTGAATTTTTTTTTCCTAGAGCGTATCGTTTGGCAACAGCGATTTTTTTTTCAGACGTAAAAAAGTATTATCGGGACCCAATAGCCCCGCATGCGGATAGCGTGCGTAGTAATACATTAGTAGTGGTGGTTGTCGAAATTTAGAGTGTGCTGTATGTATTTAGAATTTTAAAACCATGAAGCGAATTAATTGTAAAAAAATTGTGTATGATGGATACAAATCTGTTTTACAAAGACCTAAAATACAAGGGTTGTTATCATTACTATCAAGTGCTGAAAAAAGGCAGGACAATCTAGCAAAAGAAATTCTGTTAAAAAAATGTTATTTTAAATGGCGAAATGAAAATAAAATATTATAAAGACTGTCGTAAATCTTACACAGATTCTCAAAACTATTATCATAATTTGCAATCAGACAGTGGCGCCGGTCCTTCAAATTATTGTGACACTAAACTTAAATGCGATACTTTTAATATTAGGAAAATGTGTTTTTTGCAACAATAGTAAAAATAAAAAGAAGAAAAGTTAAATAAAAATCTGTTTAAACAAGTAATTTAAATATTATTATGTACCTACATAGTATAGTTGGTACCTTTATATTAGTTTATATTTTGTACTGAAACAAAATACGAATTTCAATTTTATCCTTATAAATCATGTTTAGTTATTTATTTTTTTACATAGTACTGAATCTTTTTAGGTAGTAGAAAAGCTACCTATCAAAAAAGTAATAAAGCTGCCAGGAATAGAAACGACATTAATATGATATCTAAATTACGTGGCTATAAAGATTTATTTGCGTTTGATAGAAATATCATAAATTATGTTACAGCACTACATCTCTGAAAGAAACATAAAATCGCACAAAAATAGGAAAACGGTTTCCGAACCTACCCGAAAATAGTTCGACAATATCTACCTTTTCTGCGAGTATTGGTAGTGATGTTCAGATAGATCTTTTACTTCCTAAAGAAATGTCCAAAATTTAAACTTTATTAAGAGCTGCTGCCATAATACGTAGTGCAATGGCTTTATGTCAACCCAAAATTGAATTTCCAACATGTACTTGTGTGAAAGAAGGACTAAAATGTTGTAAGACGTGTAAATTTCGTTCCTGCAATATCATTATTAAAGATTTTAAGGCAGAAATGGATTAAATTTACGTAAAATGTTACTAATGAAGCGCCTAAATAACTACTTACATATTACGTTTTTGGGTCTATAAAAAAAATCACCCACGGAATTGGACGATTTTTAAATTTGCAATGTAAAATATTCTTTAAGTATTATTATTTAAGGCAAAAAAAATGCGGATGATGTGGTTTTCACCAAGAAAAGCGCAATAAAAATTTTAATTTACGATTTACATCTAACAAATTCATGCATCGCTTCAAGACGTTTACAGTGTTGCTAAACGGAAATATTATTAATTTATAATAAAAATCTTTGCCGTTACCATAAGGATAATTTTCATTAAATCAAAAATATTTGAATTTCAGGCCAGTTACAAATATAATTAGGGAAAATAAAAAGCCGCTTTAACTAACCAGCACTAATCATGACCGACCAGAACGGCGCATTTATAATAAAAAAAAATTACAATTTAACGAGGAAAACCTAACCGGAACTAACCAGAACTAGATCATAGTTTGAAAGTTGTTGTTTGTTAGTTCTGGTTAGTTTTTATATAAAAAACAACCTTCAATAATAACAAATTATTACAAAAAGTCTGGCAACATTGCTTATTCAAGCAGCATTCAGACATGTCAAAGAATAGCATCGTATCATCTCTTTATATGGAAAAAAAGAATTATATATTCCTGTTTAAAAAGACGTTTAACGAAGCCCTAGATTTATATTTAATGTATGTACTATATTTCTCAAATTTAATTAAAAGACATAAAGCATCCGCAATTTTTGTTGCTAAAAATGTTTAAAAAATAATGAAGTTTTGAATGTATAATCAAAAAAATAACGAATCCCGTGGGTGGTTTTCTTTACCAGCAACCAATAAAAAAAGTTTAATAAACCTACTAATTAGGTGGGTAATTAATAACAATGATTGATATTTTTGTATGGGTTTAAAAATCTACCCACCTGTTTTGGATATTTAAATTTTTTTCTTTTCTAAACAACTTAAGCAGCCCTTAGATCTGCGTTTAAACCTGTTGATACAACTTTAACTACCTACTACACTTCCACGGACCGTAAGATCTTTGTAGTCGGTCGGCTCGCTAAGCCAAGCGCGCAAAAATATTACTTTGGCCGTTAAAAAATATCACTGACTCAATACTATAAAAGGAATCTAAAAATTTTTGTTTTAAAAACTTTTTTTAAACATTAGCTACAATTTGTACGCAGCATGTATGTATAAATTTTCAATAATAAACTTTTTTCTCGATTGCCTAAAATTACGCTACTAAAAATAACAATTTTGAGTTTCGTACTATTTTAAAAATTTAACAACAAAATATCAGCTTCAAGTGGGACGTTGTTTGAAGCGCCATTGTGTCTACTTTTATCTAAAAAAAAATTAACTTGATAGCATGAATATTATTAAAGATATAGCAGTGGAGAAGTTAAAATACGTGTTTTATTGAAAACCGATTTTTTTTTGGTTTTTGCGAAATAAAAAACTCACGACCAATAAAAAATGTCGTAAAAAGTGATTTCGTATACACGATTACCTTATTAAAGAATCCCACCAAGTCTGGTTTGGTTCTACGCCGGTTTTTTTTTTCTCGATAACTAAGCGACTTTTCTTCCAAATTTTACTCCACTATGAGGTATCAACCTCATTAGCAATTAGACTGCTTTTAATTTAATATTATATATCCACGAGTTTATTGTTACATTAAGGTATTGACAACAGGTCCAGCTATATTGGTATTGCGTAGACTTCTACTTACGACCATTATTTATTTAAGATAATTGAGCCCTGTAAATAGCAAGTCTCCCAAAATGTGTTGAAACCTTAATATAACTTAAAGTTTTTTAAATAAAAACCTTTTATGTACATATGTTGTTCTGCAAAATTTTTACATAGGTAAATTTACTTAACTAGTGAAGCTTTCCTTAAACCTTAGAGAGGGTTATCATAGCTTTACCTTTTTATATGTAATTTTTATGGCCAATAGTGTTGCCTGCCTTATAGGTATTAAAAATGGAGCTTTACATATTTTTTGTAACAGACCATTTTTTATTACCAAAACAAATAATTCTACAAATGGTTTTAATTGACTCTAAGGTGGTGTTTAAAACCAGTATCAAATACTACATCTTCTATTTTGATTGCAGTTTTTTTCAGATACTACAATCCAAAATTAATTCAGTGCAGCGAAAGTCATTTAACTTATTGCCTTATGGTAGCACCCAGCCACGTTTTGCACTTGAACTTACTATAGTTTTTAATTTCTTTACGTCTTTGGTTCTACTTCTTAGTTAACTGTTTTTAAATTTATCATAATTGTACATGGCGACAAGATTTAGGATTTTGGGTTTCTCTTGCGTGACATTTTCTTAACTGCATACCGTCATGTAATTATTTTTGAAAATTTAATGTAATTTTTAAACTATTTTAAAATTAAGATTTGTTCTAAACACACATTTTACGCTGATTTTTGTGTACGAGCCTTAATCTTAAAAAATATATCCTTTTTATATTTGTAAAACTGCTTTTTATTTAAATCAGCTATCTTCTGGTTATTTATATAATTATTGGGCAAAAAAAATAATATAGAACCTTTTATTTCGTAAAATATTTATAAGAAAATAACTACTAATATGAGGATATAACTAATGATATTAAGTTAGTAATAATAGTAACTAAATAAAAAAAAACTCACAAATAATAATTCAAAAATATATTATTGAAAAAAAATAAGTAGTATTCCGCGACCTTTTTGTTTTCTCTTATACGCTGTTATCTTAGATATTCCATTATTCTTGTTAGCATTGGTATATATTAATAAATTGACACAAAATATCGATTTTTACAAAATTTTAAACACATTTTCACGCAACATAATTGCATGAAAAAGTGTGTATTTATTTTTTCGTAACACTCTGTATAAAAACACGAAACTTCGTTCACAAACGTTTCTATGGTAACAACAATGCAATGTAACTATGCTAACTGCGTAATCGTTACTGTTATCTAATGAGCCGTTCAGCAGTCGATGTAACTCTGACCCTTGTAAAGTTTTCTATTGCCTTTTATAGTACCATATTTGCATGTGGGCTTTTTTGAATTCAGTACACCAGATCAATAAACCGGGTCACTTCTCTACATATTAGGCCCTTTCCATGACTTCTAAGGTTTCGGTCCTTGGTTTCTCTTTTGTTGTGTAACCAAACTTTTTCACCGACCATAAATAATACCATAAATTCCTCCCTTTTTTGTAGCTTATAACAAATCCTTTTTTCGTGTATCTGTTGCAACCGTTTACTGAGCTGACTTACATATTTTTATGCTGGCTCTTCACTAATAGAATATCGTTCAGTAAGTCAACCGAAAGGCACAATTTCGCTCCAAAAATTACTTTCTTGAAATGCGGAGCGATAAGCGCAGAAACGGTTGTATACAGTTGTCCCAATTTCTTTTTGACTACAGACAGAGGGATAGGCAAACAGACAGACATGTATTTTTTTTTAAGTAGAATTTGCGTAATCTATAAACTTTAAAATATCAAAAAATTAAATTTGTTTTTTTTTTAATACAAATCCACCTTTGGATCGCATATATGGAAAAATAATGGAAAAGTAAAAATATGCTAAAAGAATAAGTTTACTTTTTTATATAAACTAGACGTATTTTACCCGCCCAACAGATCTCATCAGTAGAGCTTCAGCAATTACAAGTAAAAAGCCACAGAAAACGAAACGGCTACTTAAGCTTCATTGACTTGGTAATGAGATATAGCAAAATTCAGGACCAACTAACTAGAACTAATCAGACCGATTTTAGGAATGCACCAAGACAAAGAAGACATTTTAAATTAACTCTTTTACTTCGATAGAGCTACGATATTATGTTTTTTACCTTTAAATCCGGCATTAGATGGCATTGAACATTATACCTTACCCCCGAGACAATGCACTTAACCTCGGGTCTATGTGTCACTTACTATGCACTCGCTACAGTCCTATGACAAAAGATAGGTTATTTTTTAAATCTTGGAATAGTCCACAAAAGCTTTAAGCCTAAGTACTTAAGTAACCTAAGTGTTTTAGATGATGTAAGAGAAAGTTTACTAACGCAGAACTAAAAGATTTAAAGAATTGGAAAGAAAGAAAAGTCCCCTTAATACAGAAAGGTTGTACTCTTTAGACCGCATTGGGATGAACAGCAATTAATGTGGGAAGTTCGAGACATTTCTAGATGAATTTTTTTTTTAAGAGATGCATGAAAGTTGCTCTTCGTGTTGTTTATTTGATAGCTGCTAGAAGGGGTATTATATTGCTTAACTCTTCCAATAAGAAGCTTTGAAAGCTAGTAAATGGAAAAGAAAGGGAAGCTAAACTAGAAGGGGGAAAATAGATCTTGGCACAAAAGGGAAATTTATAATTAGATTCTTAAAAGTACACCGACAAAGTAAAATGGCTAATTGACTTGAAATACCTGGGGGTACACGAATAAAGAATAACCGTTGGAAAAAAAATTCTCTTGGAAGCAAATGTAATTGTGTTTTTGAATACGAACAGAGTAAAGATGACTAAATTCCCTAAAGTGGAAAATAATTATTTGTTTAATTAATAAAAAAAACCGCAAAAAACACTGTATTTTGGTACGAGTTAAAAAATTATTTTTTAAGAATTAGTTTTGCAATGCAAAAGAATGCATTGTACATAATTTATATTTCTAAATTAATGTTTTTGTTTTATAAATTACTAAACATGTCTTCTATACTGCGCAAGGTATTTTGTATTAAGTTATTTTGTATAAATAAAAGAAATTATATGTCTTTTGCCAATAACCTTATTTTGTCCCAGATAATTTTTTAATACTAAAAATATTTGTGCTGGCTTCTTGTACATAAATAAATTATAAAATGATGGTATTATTTAGGTAACTGCCTTAAATCCTATTTTAGGACGAAACTGTCTATGCCGACAAAATAGGTCAAATTCTGCTGCACCAGACAAGTTTCCTTTAAAATATTAAAATTCGTTCTAGAACTTCATGCATACCATTTTAACACGTCCATATAATAAGGTCTTAAATTTAATATTAGTTTAGTATGTCTGGTTAAACTGTGATTTAAACTCCATAAAATTTCTAGTTTTGGGTAATATTGAATATATAAAAAAATATATATATATATATATATATATATATATATATATATATATATATATATATATATATATATATATATATATATATATATATATATATATATATATATAATATATATATATATATATATATTTTTCTATATATATATATATATATATATATATATATATATATATATTTTTTTCTATATATATATATATATATATATATATATATATATATATATATATATATATATATATATATATATATATATATTTATATATATATATATATATATATATATATATATATATATATATATATATATATATATATAAACTGCTCAACAAAAAGATCGTACCATTGAATTTTTAGCCCATTTTCAAACTGCTGGAACTTTTTTAAAATTAACTTATTTAATATCTAAAACGAAGTTTAAAACCGCGTTTCTTTTACTTTAAGCTGTATTGCATTTAGTTTTAGTAAGATGAATATTATCATGATGTACAGGGTGATCAATAGAGTGCTGCAAAAAAACAAAAAATTCGACTGTGTCCCATTTCAGTGGTAATTTTTTTTGGTCGTTATAATATGGGTTATTACCAAGGTCATATCAATATCTCTAGACGTTTTTGCCAGTTTTTGAATTGAGGACCTCTGGCTTGCAATACACTTCTAAACGTCAAATTTTGGTAATCAATTCTTAAAAAGCTATAACTGGAAAATGGATTGACGGATTTCAACGAGTGTTTCATATTCGGAAAGCTCATTTTATGTAGATCTTTTATGTCCTAAGCACTTTTCAATAGCTTATAATTTTATGAGTATACGGGGCCAACAAATCCAAACGCGTACCTGATTTAGAAATCCTAAATATACGGTAAATTATTGAACGCCAAAGGGACCATATGTGTGTGTTTTGTTTTAAAAATGGCCCAGTTGAAGTTTGTGTCAATATCTCGAAACGATTTCTACCGTTAATCGATTTATGCTGTTTAAGTGCCTGTAAATTTATTCAGCAAAAATGCGTCGTTATTATGGCATTAGGTGTGAATGGTAGTAATTCCAACAACGTCTTAAAGTTTTAAAAAATCTTTAAACATAAATTAGGGGATTTGGTGTTGTACACCATGATATCGGGTGATCAACAAAGTCCCTTTTAAATTTATTATGGTATCCAAATTACCGCAACATTAGCTACAGAACGGCCTTGTTTGCGCAACATTTTTAGATTAAAATTGTTATATAGGCTTGAAACTTTTTAGTACATTTCGGTGAAAAACTTACCGCATATATTTTTTAGTTGATTTAAAGCTTTTTTCAAAAAGGGCAAATTACCTCTACAAAAGAAAAAAATGTTTACTTGATACATTGAATTTATCTACAGCAGAGATACGTTTCTTTTAGCAACGATGGAATAATGTCATTGTCATAAAACAGTTTGTAAGTCAAACAAAACTTCTGTAGAGGTAACTTTACTCTTTAAAAATGGCAAAACAAGCGAAAATGAACTACGAAATATAGTGCGGTAATTTTTAGACCCGAAATAATACATTTAGTATTTGTTACATGTCTAATAGTTTTAATCCTAAGCAGATTCTCAACAAGGTCGTACTATCCGAACATTGCGGAATTTGTGGGCACCACAATATCTGTTGTTAAACGGACACTAGCTAGAGCACGAGCCCATGGTAGTGTAAATTACCGCCAACAGGGTCGCTGCGGACGAGTCAGAAAAACGACAGCTAGGCAAGATCGTCTAATAATACGAAACGTCAATCGCTTTTAGGACTCTTAATGCTACCAAAAATTGCCAAGTTTCCAACGGGAAGTGGCGTAAGGGTCTCCACACAAACTATCAGGAGACGGCTTCATAGCGAGGACTTAAGGCGCGCAGGCGTGCTGCCTGCCCTGCTTTCCCGGCTACTCATAGAGCGCAGGAGGCTTTGGGCTGTAGATCATGCTAACTGGGGGATAGCAGAATGGAGTAGGTGCATGTTTCGGATGGAATGTAGGGGGTTAATTTGTATGAAAGTGACGGACGAATTTTGGTCTGGAGAGCAAGAAATGAACATTTTCTGGAAGAAAACATGGATGCAAGGGTACCGTTTGAAGGTGGAGGACTGCTTGTGTGGGGTGGTGTGATGTTGAATGGGAGAACAGATTTGGTTGTTTTGGTGGGGTCTATGAATGCTGAAAGGTATCGAGATATGTGTTTAGGGATATTGTTTATTTCTTTTGCCCCAAAACTTTGGCAACGATTTTGTCTTGGTGGACGACAACGCTCGTCCACATAAAAGAATCGTCCAAAAGAATCTTAAGGGATAACAATATTGAAAGAATGATTTGGCCTGCAAGATGCCGGATATGAAGGTGATAGAACACGTATGGGTTGGATTAAAAGAAAATTGAATAAAGGAGAGCATAATTTTAACAACTTGGATGACATGGCAAATGCAATAAGAGTGGAATGGAACGATATTCCCCAGAACTTCCTTGCAAGCTTAGTGAATAGCATGCCAAGAAGGGTAGAGGAAGTTAGGAGGGCTCACGGGGGACCCACCCATTATTAATTTTAATGTTTCTTTTTTGTTCGTTACATTATTAATTTTATCTGTTACTATTGTTGTTTTTAATATTGGTTATTAAATGTAATTTTACCCAATTGAGATTTATAAAAACATTTTATCTAATGAGAGTATTTTATTTTTTAACGTTTATTAAAACATGTGTAAAATGGATTACTGGGAAATCTTAAATTTACATTCATCTAGAATTTTAATAATAAAGACTTGCAACAACGTCTAGGAATATCGAAAAAACAATATTATTCTAATAAGTAAAACATTTTGCTATCCAAAATGGCACAAAATTAAACATTTAAATTTTTTGAAAGCACTTTGTTGATCACTCCGTATATCATGGTGTACAACACCAAATACCCTAATTTATGTTTAAAAATGTTTAAAACTTTAAGACGTTGTTGGAATTCCTACCATTCACACCTAATGCCATAATAACGACGCATTTTTGCTGAATAAATTTACAGGCACTTAAACAGCATAAATCGATTAACGGTAGAAATCGTTTCGAGATATTGACACAAACTTCAACTGGGCCATTTTTAAAACAAAACACACACATATGGTCCCTTTGGCGTTCAATAATTTACCGTATATTTAGGATTTCTAAATCAGGTACGCGTTTGGTATTTGTTGGCCCCGTATACTCATAAAATTATAACCTATCGAAAAGTGCTTAGGACATAAAAAAATCTACATAAAATGAGCTTTACGAATGTGAAACACTCATTGAAATCCGTCAATCCATTTTCCAGTTATAGCTTTTTAAAGAATTGATTACCAAAATTTGACGTTTAGAAGCGTATCGCAAGCCAGAGGTCCTCAATTCAAAAACTGGCAAAAACGTCTAGAGATATTGATATGACCTTGGTAACAACCCATATTATAACGACCAAAAAAAATTACCACTGAAATGGGACACACTCGAATTTTTTGTTTTTTTGCAGCACTCTATTGATCACACTGTACATCATGATAAGATTCATCTTACTAAAACTAGATGCAATACAGCTAAAGTAGAAGAAACCGGTTTAAACTTTGTTTTAATATTCAAAAATTAATTTTTAAAAAGTTACGCAGTTTGAAAATGGGTCCCAAAATTTAAATGTACGTTTTTTGTTGAGCAGTTTATATATATATATAATATATATAAAAATATATATAATATATATATATATATAATATATAATATATATATTATATAATATATATATAATATATATATATATAATAATATATATATAATATATATATATATATATATATATTATATATATATATATTATATATATATATATATATTATATATATATATATATATATATATATATATATATATATATATATATATATATATATATATATATATATATATATATATATATATATATATATATATATATATATATATATATATATATATATATATATATATATATATATATATATATATGTTATATATATTAATAATTTTTTTCGTGCTTCTTGTTTTGTAACAAATTAAAACGAATTTAGTTCTTTAAAAATATATATTTTAGACGTTTTGGCTGCTTTTAACCTTTATTAACTAAGCTTTACATGTTTAAATTATATGTCACTTCCAAATCTACTAAATTTTGATTTATCGAGCTAGCCAAAATGTTTATTCCAGATAAAACAGTTTTATTTATTTTATACACATTCCAATCCATTTTTTTTTTAATTACATAGTAAAAAAAACATTTTGGATGACTGTTTAAAATCGTTACATTTATATTGTTGTACGCTATGTTTCTGATTATAGTTTTCTCCCGAAAGAGATTTGTTGGAAATGTATGTTTTACAGTGATTAGCTTATATATATTTTTGTTTAAGTATAAATTTCCTATAAAAGACAAAAAATATGTTTTAGTAATAATTTTTTATGTCACAATTTTTTTAGAGAGTTTTTTTAATAAAAATCATTTTCTATTACTTCATCCTCTGTTGGTTTGATTTGGTTTTTAGAATTTTAATGTTACAGTAATTAAATTTATAAAAGGTTTAATTTTCATGATTAGTCAGATGAAGTGGTTTTTTTTTGTCCTATTTATGACCGCTACTACCTTACTAAAATCTTGAAAACTAAGTCAAATCAATAAATGAGAAAATTTGACTTCAAAAAAATCAGTAAAAATTATAGGCTTATCAAATAGTTACTAAAACATATTTTTTGCCTTTCATAAAGTTTTTGTATTAAAATAAAAATTACTATATAATCTAAACACTCTAAAACATACGTTCCCAACAAATCTCTTTCGGGAAAAAACTATAAGCAGTTACATACCGTACAACAAGATAAATGCAAAAATTTTAAATATGACTGTCAGCCGAAGGTTGAAGTAAATGTTTTAACTATGTAGTTTTTAGGTTTTTAATAAAGATATTTAAAATAAAAATTGTTAAAAAATGTTACTTTTATTTCTAGAATTAAGTTTTTGGTAGGAAGATTTAATTAAAATTTAATAAATTTTACGTGAATTGACATTTATTATATTTTAAACATTTCCAAATTTAATTGTTTAAAAAAATATTAAATACTAAAATCAGCCAAAACGTCTAAGATAATCATTTTTAAAATAAAACTAACTTTGTTTTGATTTGTTATTGAACAAAACATCCCAAAAAAAGAAAATTATAAAGAATATATTTAAAGGTTTAAGTTATCGGAGAAAATAAAAAAGCATATATTAACCAACTTAAAAAATATATTTAAAAAAAAAAAAACTGGTTTTATAAAGTGGCTTCGGTCAATGAAAAAACGCAAAAAAGTCTTTACTAATATGGGTTTTTTTCTGTCACAGGTTTTTGGCTTCTCCGATAGAAAAAAACATAGTGATATGGTATGCACAACTTTGTGCTAAGGGTTTTTCAGTCTTATCTATTTTTCTTTTATTTCCCCAAAAAATATTACACCAATAAAGCACCTAGTATACAGTTATTTATATTCTATTTTTTTTCCTATTTTAATTACAAATGTTTAATTTTATTTTCATTTTAATTTAAAATCCTATTTTTTGGTTAAATTATATTTTTTTTATAGTGCGTGTTAAAATCTTCCGTTAAGAGATCCGGAAACATTAGAAGATTTTTGGCAGGGGATATACTTTTTCCCATCTTGTGTTAAGCCTATAATGGGAAGAAAACTTAGTCGCGCAAATCGGGATAAAAGGGCATATTCTCTTGCGTCTCGGCAACATTACTTGTAATTATAGTAGATCTATTTACTCTTTCTTGTAATTTTTCGCCATTTAGGTCCTCTTGGTACAGACGCAAGTAAGCATGATAAA
Organism: Listronotus oregonensis; assembly: GCA_019359885.1. Taxonomy (NCBI): domain Eukaryota; kingdom Metazoa; phylum Arthropoda; class Insecta; order Coleoptera; family Curculionidae; genus Listronotus; species Listronotus oregonensis. The sequence goes on along the minus strand of JAHBCN010004144.1, from coordinate 44,123 downwards.
TTGACTCTTATGTACTTGCAAACACCCTAAAGAATATTTTTAAAAATAAGTGACGGCCAGTGTACACCATGTACCGTTGGTGCGGTTCAAGATCCACGTTAAACTGTAGGTTTAGTCTGGACGAAATTACCCAGATTTCAATGGGGGGTAGTTGCGATTTATATTAAATGCAATATAGGCAAGTTTCGGTCCTTGAACAGCGATAACAAAACTAGGGAATAAAATGGGTTTAATATCTAGAAAACGACACCCACGATACCTAATAGTTAGGCTTCATACAGGTCTTTATGGGTTGTCATAACGATACCCCACATAAATCCCACTTTAACTGGGACGATACGGCAAATGTTACGGTGATTTTTATAAAACAACACAATACTTTTATATTTGTTTGTTGATGTTTATATTTAAAATATTTTTGAGTTTAATTTTGATTTTTTTACATGCTTATACCACCTATTTCTTATTTAGGTACCTAATTAGTATAAGAACCTTCTGGTGTGCATTCATCTATTGTAGATTTAACGGGTTTTGGGTATAGTGCGCAATTAGTAACCGCCCCAAACTTTTTCGTCCTTAAGCATTTTAACTAAATGTGATTTTTGTCCATTTTCTTTGATGCCATGTTTGACTTACCTCTATTTGCAGCTAATAGAAGAAGGTTTTTTCCATATACCAAAAATATCTCGAAGATAAATGAAAGAAAAGAGAAAAAATATGTATTTTATAAAAAGTCTATCTATCACCAGTAAGCAATAATAAGCTTCGGGTTAAGAAACATTGAGTTTTTTAAGAGTATAATAAAATCAAGAAGCTATAAGACGAAATATTATTTTTTATCTTGGGACAGTCCACGAAGACTGATGCCTAAGTACTAGCGTACCGTGGGTGTCTTTAAGTGTGGTGAGAGGGAGTTTGTTCACACGGGACTTAAATATTTGGAGATTGGAAGAAGAATAAAAAACTTCTGCGGGCAGCAGGTTTCATAGTCTTGACACTCTAAGGATGAAGGAACGAAGAACACGGAAAGTTCGGGACCTCTTCAACTGAACTGTAAAATTATGCATAAAAGTTGCAGTACGTGTTGCTCTGTTGGGAGCTATCAGAGAAGGAATTATACTTGCCAACTCGTCTGAGCAGAAGCCGTGAAAATACCTATAGAAGAGCGACAGATCCCCTACAGCTCGTCGGTGGGCAAGAAGAGGAAGCATTTCTATGAGCGTAGGATCATTAATAAGATATGCTGCTCCTCTTTAAATGGAGTCCAGAATGTTGTATAGGACATGAGAACAATATTCTAAAGAGGGTCTGATTTGGAATACATACAGAGTATACAGATTAGAAAAAAACTTTTTGCTTCGAAAAAGGAATTCAAGCTTTTCTAAAGCTGCAGTGGCTATGGATGTAATGTGTTTGTGTTAGTTGAGGTTATTCTCAAAAGTAACGCCGACAAGATTAAACGACTCTTTGTTCTGCAGAACTTGCCACTCATATGTATGTAACGGATGAGCATTGGCAGACTTTTTTCGCAACAGCGATCAAGACTGTATTTTTAAGGCATTAAACTGAACAAGATTTTTGGCGCCCCAATCCAAGATAAGTTTGAGGTCTTGTGAAAGAGATATCTGCATTGATCTGCGCTTGTTTTCCAAATCAGAATCACATGGTGGCTTAAAAAATTAAATACTAGAGTGGAGGGTACTATCGTCGGCAAAACTGTGTATGGGATTGATTGTGGAAGAGAGAAGTTCGTTAATATATAGAAGAAACAGCGTGGGTGCCATCACTGAGCCCTGGTGCACCCCAGCATTAATTTGGTAGAAACTGGAAGAATGACCATCTACAGTAACTGATATACGTCGATTAGAAAGAAAACTGGAGAGCCAAGAGCAAAGCTTAGGTGGAAGACCGTAAGAAGGATGTTTGTCAAGTAGCCCATCATGCCAGACCTGATCGAAAACGTTGGATATGTCAAGAGCAACGATCTGGGATTCATTAAGAAACTCAAGGGACTTGTTCCAGTTGTGTGAGACAAAGGAAACAAGATCAGCTGTGGATCTCATGTGACGGAATCCATACTGTCTATCATGTAAGATCTTATGTTTTTCCAGATATTTTTTCATTGCTTTGCAAACAACAGAAAGAAGAAATATAGCCCTATAGTTAGAAGGGAGAGTTTTACATCCTTTTTTGGGGAAAGGTTGCACGCATGCAGTTTTCCAACACTCCGGGAAAATGCCCGTGTCGTAAGAGATTTGGAAAAGGCGAGTTAGGATGGGTGCAAGCTCGGGTGCACATTTTTTTTTTTAAGGCGATTGCTGGTTTGCCATCTAGCCCAGACGATTTTTTAGTATTAAGAGAAGAAAGAATACGCTTGATCTGTTTGACTTTAAAAATGATATCGGACATTTTATTAGAAACAGGGGCAACTGTTGGGAGAGGAAGATTAAAAGGAGAATTAAGCATAGAATTCGCAGCAAATTGTTTGGCAAATAGTTCGGCTTTTCCTTTTGAGGTCAAAACAATTCCATCTTCAGAGATTAGGGGTGAAAAAGAATTTGTGCAGAAGTTTTGACTAATATTTTTGGCAAAGGACCAGAAAGCTTTACTGCCTTTCGAGCAACAGAGAACTTTATCTTTTATCCGATTTTTCAAAACGGTCTTTTGCTTCTAAGATGGTCTGATTATACTGATTTCTTGCTTTGATGTTAGCCTGTCGATTTTCGGGACTAGGATTTTGAAAAAACTTTTGGTGGTCTTGAATTTTTAAAAGTCTGGCTTTGTCACAGGAGTTAGAAAACAACAGTTTGTGATTTTAAGATATGGGGTTCTTTTCAGTATGTGGAATATAGGTGTCAATGTCTAGTTAAATTGTGTCGGTAATTTGTTTACATATTTTAAAAGAATCGTCAGTAGAAAAGCAGGAAGGATCCCAGGGGTTGCTGGCAAGGAAATCTCTCAAATCATCACAGTCGGCCGACTTGAAGTGCCAGACGGTTCGTAGCGGCATGCGTTCAGTTGCCTCAGAATGTGTGGAGTATAATACGGTGACCAAATCATGATCAGAGCGACCAAAAGGAAGCAGTTACTGATACTTGGTAGAGTTCGGGGGTGGTGGTAAGAAGAGATCTAGAGGGTTAGAATTACGGGTGCGAACCCTAGAAAAGTAGGTAGATTCCACAATTAAATTGGTAAGCGAGTTGCTAATTGCGAAATTTTTGGCTGCTCTGCCTTGTTTATCAGTTTTTGTAGATCCTAGCCAGTCCTTATTATCAACACTAAAATCCCCTAGGACGATTACTTCGACCAATGAAAAGTGGGAAATAGTATTGTCAATCTTTATTAAAAGGAAATTAAAGAACTCGGTGTGGGAATTGTCAGCCGGAGACCGGTATATACAGCAGATGAATTTGGTAGACGATCTGAAAGTAAGTTCAAGCCAAAGGATATCAGGCCCACCCGATTCGAGGTTAGAAACCCTAGCACAAGCCAGGTCGTTGCGAACGTAAGCATAAACACCGCCATGTGGTCCAAAAGATGAAATGAGTTCATAACCTGGAAAAAGGAGGTGGTTGGTTAATGTTTTGGGACTTATTTGGGTTTCGGTAAGAAATAGTATGTGGGATTTGGAAGATTGAAGATATTGAGTTTACGTTTGAGTTAAGCCCACATATATTTGTGAACAATATCAGACTTTTTGATAGTGGCTCCCCAAATGTACCCCTTGCCAGGGGCCAGGGGAATGAAGGGTTATTTTACCTCCAGAATACTTTACTTTTGGGTGTGCCATCATCACTATTACCAATTTTTACCATAGTGGAAAAAAAGAAGGAAAAGAAAAAAGAGAAAGAAGAAAAACTGAAAGAGAAAGAAAGAAGAGGAAGAAGGAAAACTGACTCACTCGCTCAGAACTCGAAACTTCCCACAGGATCTATAAGACCCAAAGACTTCACGAGTTCTTTAAGGGGCAAGTGGGGTGGTACCGCCTTAAGCGAGAAAAAGCTCCTCCACTACCTAAAAATGCACATCATCAGGCGTGTACTTTGACACGCGGTAATACCAAAATCAAATTATTAGCTAATGTTGGAAAATAAGTCTTAGTGATTTTTTTTTATTTATGACTTTATTTGTGTTAGTAATAAATTAGATGATAGTCAGTAACCATACCTAAGGGAAATAAACAGTGTGAAAAAATGTTTGAACCCGTCGATTAAAATTTTTTGTTGCGCTTTTTTCATAAAAAATATTTATACAGAACGTCTTAAATTTTAGAAAGGACATTTTTCTACTTTTTTATATCTTTAAAGCGCATATGAAACTAGACATGCCTGTCCAATTTAGAATATTTCTGTCCTGTCGTTTAATATTAAATACCAAAAAAATTTCTAAAAAATTACCAAATTTTATTTATATTAATATTCCAAATTCAATACATGCTGACAATTTGAAGCAAGGAGTTATCAACCATCGCGAATCGATCTTGCAAGTCCAAATTTCTATATTTATAAAAAAAAATAAAATTTCTTCATGAAATACTCTGTATATTTAAAAATCACACTTGATTACGTAAAATGGCACTGCGAACAAAAAAGAAGATTTTTTTTGATATCGGCAAAGGAAAAGATCGCATAAAGATGGCAGCAGTCAAATTCGCCTTTTCGATCATTCAGATTAAAATAAAATCATTAGACCTATTTTGTTTGCAATTATATTTTACATTATCAAGTGTGACATGTAAATAAACAGGGTGTGTTATTAAATTTTATTATTATTATTATTTTTTTGGTTTCAGAAGTTTGAACATGCAGGATCGATTTACGATAATTAAGAAGCCCTTTCCCCAGATTTTAAGCATGTTATAAAGAAACAATATTAATGTAAATAAAATATAGTGCAAACGACATAAAAGAAAAAAAAATAATTTGGGAGTTGTACAACTTGATATGCGCTTTTAACTACTCCCAAAAACCTTAGGTATCGATATAAAAAATTATCGATAAAGTCTTATTCCTAATTAGGTGTAAAATTTTTATTTATCCATTTTAATGTTTTTAGTACCTATATAAATGAGGGTTTTAATAGAAAAAATTAAAGTTTGGTTGTTTTTATAGGATTTTTATTAAAGCTTGCTAGGTGTACAGAGTGGCCCAGATTAAATTTTTATTTACGCTGGTACTATAAAATGTACAAATATTTTTTTATTGAACAGTCTAACCAAATAATTAATATAATTTATTATTTCTATATTTGAATAAATGGTGACCGACTGTCATTTTATCAATAGATGATAGAAGTAAAAGCTTATAAATTATATTTAGCTTTGGCGGACCTGGTTCTAAAATTGTGTTGTTGCCTTCCGTAATATAAAAAAATATATTTTAAAACATTATAAAAGCCATTTTTGTAAAAATAGCTGACCAGCTAACTGACCATTTTAATATTCTACAAAGTATCATCGATCTTACCAACAAATAGACCACCGCAGCGCGTGTTTGATGGCTGGAGCCTCCCTTATTTCGTTTTATGTATGGATGCCTAAAATATTATCCCTGAGGCAGCAATCTCCCCACCTTAGGGACGTTTTTTGAGAGGGACTATTCCTAGTTCTAAATTTTAACGACAACATCTGCCCCAAAGCGTGACATTAACATCGAACATGCACGAAAATATAAATCTTTACAATTCTGGGAAACTTTGAATTCGCCGCGGCGGTCGTGTTGGAACTAACTTTCCAGGGCTCTGGATATCGATCTAGAGGCAGTGACGTCATAAATAGCTTTATGTTTATTGGTGGTTCGGAAAATGAAAGGGCGGAGTAAGTTGGGCGCCCACGTATGCACAAGGTCGTTCTGAAGGACATGGTGGGGTGAAAAGGGGAAATTTTTTTGTGCGTGTATAATTTAGACTAAAAATGAATGATTAGTTTTTATTATTTACAAACACTTTATTAATTTTATGGGAATAATTTTTTTTTTAAAATAGAAACAAATCCTATTTCGCTATTCGTGTTACATACTCTTTATATAATATATTTTTGTCCATTTTGATTAAACTTATAGCATCTTGGTCTTTTATTTTTAAGGAAAAATGCATACAAGGTGATCCTAGAAACATATGCCATTGTCTAATGGAAGATTTCTTGTTCAAAATTAGGACAAAAATGTTAAATAAGCACATTTCCAATACTGCCTCATTTTTAGGATAAAGAGTGTGGAAGAAACTTTTTTTAAAATTTGGATTTTCCTTTTATTTTTAAATTGGATTTTTATTTATTATTTTTATTTATTATTATTATAAACATTGACTAAAAGGCCTCTTCTTATAATAAACTTTTGTTGGTATTATAGATCAGTGGCGTAGCTTTTTGCATTTTAATTATTTTTTTTTACTACTGCCTTTACAAAAGTTTTTAGGTATTAATTGGTTTTTCCATTTAGTTTTACATTAAAGGGTACAAAACAAACTCGATAAAATTAACGGACTTAAAACTATTTTAGTTTGAAACTTGAGTAGTACGATAGAAGTAATTATTAAAACTAACAAGAATAATATAGTAAATAATAAAAAACCCCTACTCATTTCCCATTCTTTATGATAGCGCGATAATTTAAATAAAACTTTATTTTGAAACTAAATTTAACGAAAAATAATAATACCTTTAGAGAAATCAAATAAAAATGTTAATATACAATATTAATTTTATTTAAATATAATTAAAATATTACAAAACAAATAAAAATCATCTATAAATTATACTAGTTTAAAATATTTTAAAATTTATTTCATTTAAAAAATATTAATGGCACGATTCCCCATAGATCGGCAACACTGCTGTCGATCGTCGCACGAATGCCCTACCCATAGTATTCCCCTCTTCTTGTTATGCCGAAAGAAGGGGAAAGCGTTTTCTGTCTGTCTTTATTTCGCTCAAGCTTTTGCCTATTAAATTGACATCTATTTTTATCGCACTAAAAATTTCTGCATCTAAGAAATTGGTTTGCCGGAAATGTATATTACATATGGGAAAACTAAAAATTTGCTCTTGACAATAGCTTTTATAGTAGAATCGCATCTTGGAGATTTTTAAAATGGTGTACCTTTTTTAAGTAAAGCCAAAAAATCGTAAAAGAACGTAAGCAACTTTATTTTTTAAGTTTCAGTCAAAATTAGAAAATTATTTAACAAGATATTTACTATATTTTAATAATAAAATAATTTAAAAGTTGTTTGGATCCTGATAGCCAAAATGGCGTCAAATTGATTCTGTTTTCATGGAAAAATGGCAATGGTAGCCGAACTGTACCACCTACAATGCCTAGACAATTTTAGATCGCTAACTTTATGCGACCTGTGGCGTGTTTCATAAAATTAAATGTGTTTTATTTTTCGATCCTCTATTGATTCCTCTAGGCCCCATTCTAAATCGACCCATCGTTTTTTAGATATAAAAATTGTTAATCTTAGAATTATAAACACCTATTAAAATATAATATTAATTATTTGATTTTAGGTATTTTCTGGTACAAATTTAATTTTATTTATACAAAACCTTTAGTTGTGTCCAAATATGCAAAAGACGAAACTTTTTTTTATGGTTCACTTGCAGGTGTGGCTTATTTTTAAAAATTTTTAGCGTTCACACAAAATTTTGGTCATCAGGTGTGTTTTATCCTTTCTTAAAATTGAGTTGTTTTCTTTTTAAAGACAAAAAATACTAATACATTAAAAAATATGTTAGGGCATGTTGATAAAGTCTTTACATAACGGCCAACTATGCGAAAATCAATTTAAAAATTAAAAACAACGATTTAAGGTGTAAAATATAAAAGAAATATTAGGTTGTATATTTTAAAAAGTTTACATTGTCAAATTCTAATGATTTTAAAATATACAGAATGTTCCATAAGAAAAATTAGGTTTACTTCATATCTTGAAAACTATTTAATTTCAGAAAAATCCAACTGCACCACTGGATTATACGTAAAAATGCCTACTAACATCGATTTTTACCTTGTTTGTAAGTTACAAGATAACTAAAATACAAGGGGATCCAAAAATGGAAAAAATAAATTTTGCCCTGTATGTCAAAAGCAAAGAGAGCCCCGAAAAATGTTTTATTGTCAACTTTCGTTTCATCAAAAAGTAGCGACAATCTCTAATAATAACCAAGATATCCTGCACTTACAACGAAATCTAGATACCTTATACACATAAAAATGTACAAACGGAAACATAAATATTATGGGGAATGTTTTAACTCATTTTTAGAAACTTGTCGCATTGATATTAACAAAGATTGTTAGACGTTTGAAAAAATAATACTACTAATTAATTAACAATAATAAATGTACCATTAATAGTACAGTGGGTGGGGAGAAAGAAGCTGTTTGACCTCCGGATTTTTTTGTACAGTTTCAATTTTTATGAAAATTTGGAATTAAGTTGCTTTTACCCTCTAGATGAAAGTTTATATATGCTAAGGGTGTGCCATTTATTTTTAGGGGGTAAAAACCACCCCTTATTCTAAAAAATTAAAAAACCATAGAAATAGACTTTTGTAAATTAAAATCATAGCTAAATATATAGAATGAATCTATTTTTATGTTGTGATTTATACCTAACTTTATACTTTAACGTTTCAACCCTTAAAAATCACCCTTAATAAAAAAATTCCAAAAAAAAATGTTTTTTTTTTATTTTAAAATATTTAATAACGCTTTTATTGTAGAAAAGAATATATTTTAACAGTTTGCGATTTAATAATTATTTAACTACCATAACTCAACCATTAAATAACCACCCCTTATGAGATTTATTATTTATAAATAATAATAGTCCCGGAAATAAAGCTAAAAAATTGCAAAACCTCGCAATTTTTTTGTCCTCATCGATTTGTATAAAATTTTGGAATAAGCGCTTCTAACCCTTTATTTTAAATTCTATTTCATGGTGATGTGCGCTGTTTGTTTTTTAAGGGTGAAAACTACCCCTAATTGTCAAAACTTTTGGAATAACATTTTAAACCTTAAGATGGGTAAAAGTTGGTTTGGATTCGTTAATTAATGATTGTTTTGTGCTTTAGAATACAATTCTGAAATATTTCAACCCTTAAAAATTAACCCTTGTTAGAGCTTAAAGTAAAAAAGAATAAATTTACCCTAAAAAAATGATTAATTTACCACAGTGATTTAATTTTAGAATGCTGTTGCTTAAAATATGTACTAATTTCATTTCGCAACTTTTCGATCCTTATAAATCAACCCCTAATATAGCTTAATTTAAAAAAAGATTTATCAACAAAAAATTAATAGCTTGTCAGATTTAATAATTAAACATATTAATGCCTAAAATATTACCAATTTTATTCTTTTGCAAATTTTTAATCCTTAAAAACCACCCCTTACAACATTGCAATTCTTATAAACCAATATAATAAATATAAATAGGAAAAGAACGTAGAATTGCATACCAAAATTATACTGGTAAAAGTATAAACTATACCGGTTTTATAGAATATTATGCTCCGAAGAGGGCAATTCAAATTTTTCGAAAAAAAAGTTGATTGATTTTTTAAACATAGCTCCTTTAGTTTTAATGATAGAAAGTTTCTTCAGAAATTATTTTGTAGGGCTTTTTAAGAGCTACAAGGCTATGTAAATCAAATCCTTTTTAATTTCTTAGGTTTAAAATGGGATGAGTTTAAGGTGGTGCTCGCTCGTAAATAGAGGCTTTAAACGGCCATATCTGGCCAAATATTTATTGTACAGAAAAATATATGTAATAAAAAGTCTTTGGTATCAAAAAGCTATAATTCGGTACTTTAGCATTTTTTTCGTATCTCCAGTATTGTTGGAGTTATTTTGAAGAAAATGGCTATTGTTACGAAATTGCGGAAAATCGTTTTTCACTTTAAGATCCAATTTTTCTAAAATTAAGCATTTTCATTTGATTAAACTTTTAGAATGTATTAATAATAAATATATTAAAAGAATCGTAGAAGGGTACAGATCTATTTTAATTAACAGGGGAATTAGGGGGTTGCTTTTAATGATCTTTTCGTATAAAAAAGTAGGGACCGACCTTATTTTTATCATAACTTGCTCAATTTTCATGATAAAAACTCTTTTTCTGTTTTTAAAAGAAAGTTCTTATAATATACTTTAAAAAAGATCTCATATGTTTTTCTTGAAAAATGCAAATTTTTCCCGCTATATGACTTGACTGAATCTTTCAAATTTAACATGTGACGAAAAAAGCTAACCATTAACAAGCCGTAGCTCGGTCTGTACTGGTTGTAGAGAAATTATAAAAAAAAACAATTTTTTCTACTTTTTTTTATAAGCTACAATTTTGCTCTCCGCAGTTTTTTTGGTGACATACATATTTTTAGAGTTATTCGTGAAAACCCCATTAAACACGTCGATTTTTTCGTCGAAAAACTTTTACTTTAAACCCCCGGGGAATAACTCGAAAATTTTTTTTTTTTACAAAAAAAATGTATGGAACAATTTTTTTTAAAAAATTTTTTTTTTTTATCAATTTCGTATTTTAAAAAAAAAAAAAACCCCCCCGGAAAAAAACCCCCCCCCAAAAAAAAACCGGTTTCCCCCCCTTTTAAAATTTTGGAAACCCGGGGGGAAAAAAAAAAAAAAAAATTTTTTAAAAAAAAAAAAAAAAAAAAAAAAAAAAAAAAAAAATTTTTTTTTTTTTAAAAATTTTTTTTTTTTTTTAAATTTTAAAAAAAATTTTTAAAAATTTTTTTAAAAAAATTTTTAAAAAAATTTTTTTTAAAAAAATTTTTTTAAAAATTTTTTTTTTTAATTTTTAAAAAAAAAAATTTTTTTTTTTTTTTAAAAAATTTTTTAAAAAAAAAAATTTTTTTAATTTTTTTTAAAAAAAATAATTTAAAAAAATTTTTTTTTAAAAATTTTTTTTTTTTTAAAAAAAAAAAAAAAATTTAATTTTTTTTTTTTTTTAACCCCCCCAAAAAAAAATTTTTTAAAAAAATTTTTTTTTAAAAAAAAATTTTTTAAAAAATTTTTTTTCCCCCTTTTTTTCCCCTTTTTTAAAATTTAAAGGGGGGGGGAAAAAAAAATTTTTAAAAATTTTTTTTTAAAAAAAAGGGGTTTTTTTTTTTAAAAAAAAAAAAAAATTTTTTAAAAAAAAAATTTTCCCCTTTAAAAGGGGGGGTTTTTTTTTTTTTGGGGTTGGGGTTTTTTTTTTTTTAAAAACCAAGGGTTAAAAAATTTTTTTAAAAAAAAAAAAAAAAATTTTTTTTTTTCCCCCAAAAAAAATTTAAAAAAAAAAAAAATTTTTTAAAAAAAAAAATTTTTAAAAAAAAAAAAATTTTTTTTTAAAAAAAAAATTTTTAAAAAAAAAAAAAAATTTTAAAATTTTAAAAAAAAAAAAATAAAAAAAAAAAAAAAAAAAAAAATAAAAAAAAAAAATTTTTTAAAAAAAAAAAAAATTTTTTTTAATTTAAATTTTTTTTTTAAAAATTTTTTTTTTTTTTTAAAAAAAATTTTTTTTTTTTAAATTAAAATTTTTAAAAAAAAATTTTTTTTAAAAAAAAAAATTTTTTTTTTTAAAAAATTTTTTTTTAAAAAAAAAAAACCCCCCCCCCCCTTTTTTTTTTAAAAGTTTTTCCCTTTAAAACAAAAAAAAAATTTTTATAAAAAAAAATTTTAAAAATTTTTTTTTAAAAATTTTTTTTTTTTTAAAAAAATTTTTTTTTTAAAAAAAATTTTTTTTTAAAAAAAAAAAAAAAAATTTTTTTTTTAAAAAAATTTTTTAAAAATTTTTTAAAAAAATTTTTTTTTTTTTTTTTTTTTTAAAAAATTTTTTTTTTTTTTAAAAAATTTTTTTTTAAAAAAAAAAAAGGGGAACCCCTTTTTTTTTTCCCCCAAAAAATTTTTTTTTTTTTTTTTTAAAAAAAAAAAGGGGGCCCCAAAAAAAAAAGGGAAAAAAACCCAAAAATTTTTTTTTTAAAAAATTTTTTTTTTTGGGTTTTTTCCCAAAAAAAAAAATTTTTAAAAAAAAAAAAAAAATTTTTTAAAAAATTTTTTTTAATTTTTAAAAAAAAGGGGGGGAAAAAAAAAACCAAAAAAAACCCCTTTTTTTTTTTTAACCCCTTTTTTTGGGCTTTTAAAAAAATTTTTAAAAAAAATTTAAAATTTTTTAAAAATTTTTTAAAAAAAAAAAAATTAAAAAAAAAATATTTTTTTAGACCCTATGTGTTTTCTTATAAAGTAACAAATAAGTAAAAAAAATACATCAAAATATTGCTGTTTAAAAAAGACGTTAAAGTTCAACGAAGCCGTAGTTTAAATTATATATATTATCTTTTTCAAATTAAATTAAAAGACATGAAGCATCCACAATTTTTTTGCTTAAAGTGTTTCAAAAATAATAAACTTTTAAATGTATTATCAAAAAATAACGAATTCTGTGGTTTTCTTGACAAGCACCCTTTCTTGTTGCAATTGTCACAAGCAATAAGACCCTTTAAGCAACTTACAACCCTTAACCCAGTAATTCTTATTGCACATAATGCATACGTCACAAAAATATACAAATCGCCGGCAGACTCCACTGTCATTTGCAATTTTTCTTGGCCACTTCATTTACCCCACCGTTAATTTTTATTCTAATTCGCCTAAACTATTAGTCCGGAAGGCCACCGCAAAAACCAAGCCCATAAAAGAACCTCATAAAACATTTTTTTTATATTACTATGAACTATATTGAATTCAAAGCCGCACTGCTGCCTCAGCTCAGCGGGTTTAAATTGCATTTTTTTTTACCTTAAAAAAAATGTAAAATATAGTTTTTTTTAATATATGTCGAAAACTACTGACTTTAGAAAAAATGGTATAAAGTCCAAATTAATGGTCTAATAAAAATAGGTCAGTTTTTTTTATAAATTTTTTGTAGCTCTTTTAGTTTTTGAGATACTAACGATTTAAATTTAAAATAAAAACTCAAATATCTTAAAAGATTAAAAAACTACAAATAATGTAATAAGCAAAAAATATGCCTTTTGGTTAGCCCTATAAAAACAGTTATATACACATTTTTAATAAAATATTTATTAAAGGAGATATGAGCAAAAAAGTTATTTTGGTCATTAAATATTTCGCCAAAACAATATTTTTTGGTACAAGTATACCAGTAAGTATACCTCCCATCCATTGAAAAATTATTTCAAAATGTTTTAGTTATTAAATAAAACAAACTAATACACATGTGCCTTAAGGCAATGGGAGATAACCTAGTGGCACGGATATTTAATTTAATTTTTATTGTCCAATAACTATACCCATACCTATCCACTTAAAATTTTAACTAAAATAAAATATAAATTTTATTTTATTGTAAAAAATAATAATAATAATAAGTGCCTCCTCTATCAGGGTGTTATATACCTGAAAGGACGCTTAACATTTCTCGATCATCTATGCTTCTATGTGTATAGCTCATCGATTAAATATTTTTATTATCAATTTAAATAATAATGTTATGAATTTTTAAAGACAGTTACGTGTTTAGAATGATCTTGAGGAAATTTCAATATTTTTAACATGAATTTTTTTTTATTATAGTTTTTTTTTTCAGTTGAATTAATGTTTAAATTTTAATTTAATCATAAGTTAAAGTAGTAAATTAATGGGTAAATACCATAATTTAAATAAGAATGGCTTTAAGCCTAGAAGAAGTAGATAGCTTAATAAGAGAAATGTTTTAAAAGTTTAATACTAAACAAACTATATATAAAAAAAATATATATTAAAATTTTGATTCAAATTTTCTCAAGAGCGTTTTAGACAAGTAACTGTCTTTAAAAAATTATTGATATTAATATTTAAATCGATAATAAAAATATTTAAACAGTGAGCTATGCACATAGTAGCATAGGAGATCGAAAAATGTTAAGCGTCCTGTCAGGTATATAACACCCAGATTAAGGAGGTATTTTTTTTTTCATTAAATAAAAATTAAATTTTATTTTAGATAAAGTTTCAAGTAGATCGGAATGGGTACAGTGATTGGATCAAAAAAAAATAAATAAAATATTCCGGCCACCAGGTTATCCAGGATTGCCACGAGGCACATGTATATAAGTTTGCTTCATTTAATAAATTGAACATTTTGAATTAATTGTTAAATGGATCGGTGCTAGTATACTTACTTGTACCAGAAAAAAAATATTGTAATAATCCTTAATATCTCAAAAACTATAGGGCTATTAAAAAAATTATTTAAAAAAGCTGACGAAGTTTTATTAGACCATCAATTTCAATTATATACTTTTTTCCCAAATGTCAATGGTTTTTAAGTTTTATTAAAAAAAAAGATTTTAAACGATTTTTTTTAAGTAAAAAAAATGCAATTTGAACCCGTTAAGCTGGGGCATCAGGGCGGCTTTGAATTGACCATTGTTCATAGTAATATAAAAAATGTCTCATTCTGTTCTCTTATGGGCTTGGTTTTTTGCGGTTGCCTCCCGGACTATATATAAAATGCTAATATCAGCGGTGCACGTAGATACAAATGCACAAGAAAATGAATTCGGGTGCTGATAATAACGTTTTGTTTATACACCAATTAACTTCATCCTAATATACTTTTGTTTAACAGTCATTTACATATTAAAAAGTATTCAATAATTTAACTATTTTCTTAAAATTTTAAAAATTTTAGACAGTTATTAATCACAAAAAAAAACAGCAAATGATAGCGGACTAAAGATCGCACGATGTTCACATGTCCACGTTCAAAATGTTTACAACTTCTCATATTTTTTTTTATTATATAAGAATTTTTTTTTATAAATAACATTTTTAATATACAAAGTTGTAACTTTTTTTTTATATTAAAACGTAGATTAAAAATAAATATATTTAAGCATAGTATACAATGGAATTCAGTTACATCCAAGAAATATTTTGGAAAACTATTTTCAAAAACATAAATATTGCATTTATTAACTAAATGTTTGTATTTACTTAAATTACAAAAAAATGCTATTAAAAAGATTATTTTTTTTAAATTCAACTTAGAATTAAAATTCGGAATAAACATCTTGAATGCGCATGTCCGTAAAAAAAATTACAACTGACAAAAAATAGCTGTTTATGTTCTCTTTGTCGATCCAGATTTAAAAAAAAACATTTATTTTATTTACATTTTGCAATACTTCGTCAATAATAAAATATTAGACATATTTGGTGTAAGCCTGGTGTATTCACAATATTGTTTTTTTGTCATATTTTAAGGTATTATTAATTTTAATTAAAGTTTTCACTATTCATTATATGTCCTGATTTCTATAAATTTACTCCTATTTATTTCTCCTAATTTTTTGCTCTTTTATAATATTAAGTCTGCTTATTGAGACGAAAAGTTGGGAAGCCTTATATCCAGTAACATTTTTATTTAAATTTCACTTTAACTTCCTTTAGTCGATAAAAAGCGAGTAAAAACTATTTATAAATAATATGCTTATAGGGCCCTAAAATTAACTAGTACTAAAGCTTATACTAATACTGAAATTACAATTTGAATAATAAACTCAGTCCCACTGTAAACCTATTTTAGTTAAAATATAGTAAATTCTGCCCTCTACATGCAACTTAGCAATATACTTATAAGAATTTCATAAATCCGTAACATACGTGGACGAAATGTCTTCTTTGAATGAAAACAGTCACAAAACTCAACTATAATTTAAAATCAATTAATGTGATTTGGTTGGCGTCATTTTCTATAGGGGGCGCACGAAGTCTGGTGAACGTAAAAAAGTTCAATATATTTCTAGTCCTGCAAAATTTATTCTTGACGATATAGTGAACGCTGTTTAAAATATATTTAGGGTTAGATTATAATACAAAGTGAAGCAAGTATATAAATAAATAAAATATAATTACCTAATTAACAAACTTGTATTCTTAATCCAAAGCAAATGTACTTAGAGCCAGTGCTAAAACAGGACTCACCCTTAATCAATTACAAAAGAAGATATTTAAAGAAAAAATAAATTCTTTGCATATTCTAAGCTACCAATTGCCAACTATTTCTACTTTTTGAAGCAATTTACTTTGTGGTACTTATACAAATCAGTAATTTTGGAAGCTATACCTTTGTAGCTACCTTATTTTTGCAAATTTTGCTAGGAAAGGTATTAAAACTAAAAACATTACCAACGAACTAAAACTTTAATATATACATATATCATTTAGTTGTTTACAGGGTAATATCTCCATTACTACTACAACAATAATTTTAAAATTAAACAGTATTTAAAAAAACACAAAATCATACATTACTAATAATTGTGGTTTTGTCACGAAAATCCAGCTTTAACTTTTGTCTCATAACAAAACTATGTGGTAAATCCCATATCGTTTTGTTCTTGGCACATCCACCTAAAGTTTCATCATGGCTTTCCAGTTTTCTTTTTAATGGACGTATATTAGCTACTGTTGATAATTAACCTTCTACCTGTCACCAAATTACTGCTAGCTTAAATAAGTTCTCGTTGGATTAAATATTTTAATACAAGAAAAATTAAACTCTGAAATACCTATCATAAGAAATAATGAGATGATTAATAAAACGGTGGTTAATTTACCTTAAAAAGAATTAACACATACTGAAACTCTTGTTTTTCCTAAAGGCTTAAATTTAGCAATTTCTTACTGCAGATAAGGGTAATGCAACAGTAATAAGAGACTGTGATATTTAAAACAATACAAAAATGTCTCTTTTAAATGATGATAAATGTTCAAAAATAAACAATGACCTAACTGAAACTGTTAAAAGACAAATATACAACACTAAAAAAAAAATAAAAATAAAAAAACTTTACAGATAAAGAAAGATTTACTCTTACACCCCGAAACACCCACACGTTTATAGAGTACCCAAAATACACAAACCTGATATACCATTAAGTCTTATAGTTAGTTGTATAAATACACCTACGCTTCCATTAGCAAAATTTGTACTTACTATTTTAGATCCTTTAGTAAACTAATGTTGACTCATACATTAAAAATTCTTAACATTTCTTAGAAAAATTAACACATATTGACATAAACCCAATGTTTTTTAAATTTTTAACTGCAAACTGCAAAATTGCAAGCTATTTTTATAATTTAAATTTATTATATATATATATATATATATATATATATATATATATATATATATATATATATATATATATATATATATATATATATATATATATATATATATATATATATATATATATATATATATATATATATATATATATTATTATATATATAGGGTGATTCACGTTGAGTGTCCTATTAAAAGTTCTGGGAACCAAAACAAAGAACTTTTTGAAATTTGGTACACGGCCATAACAGGTAATAAGCTACATTTTAAAAATATTTTGGCAAGTGCAGCGTTGCCAGATCTAACCGAAACCAACGGCAACATTGTAATTTTAAATGGAACACCCCGTTTTTTATTGCATATTTAGATTCTACACAAAATTCCAAGTAATTTTTATTAATATCTTCCTATACCCATATCTTACCGTTTTTAAGAAAATAATTAATCACTATTTTTTTAAGGAACATCACCATGTAAAAAGGTTTAATATTTACGTGCCTAATAAATCTGAATACTAGAATTTACTTTTGGGGTTAGACAATGCATGTATTTAAAAGATCTACATGCTATTATAGCAATATATCCTACAGGGTGTCCCAAAAAATTTGCATTTTTACCGATATTAAATAATGATTAAAACTCATTTTTTTAAATACAACATACTGTATTTTATTCCATTTTTGAATAAACCAATAATTTACCTACAAAATGTCCATACATCTTTTTATACCCATCTGCCACCGTTTTTTAAATATAGGCAAATTTTAATTTTTTAAGCATTTATTCCTTATAAATCAAACAAAATAAATAATTTTTAGCTTATATGTCAAATAGTTCAGTCAAATAGTCAGAGCAATTTAAAATACAAACTTCCATGGCCTACCTAGGTAAATAGTAAATTAAGCCGGTGGTTTACTGTAGATAGTATTTAAAAATAGGGAAAAAATTAAAATTCGTTTGTATTTAAAAAACGGTGGCAGATGGGTATACAAACATGTATGGACATTTTGTAGGTAAATTATTGGTCTATTAAAAAATAGGATAAATTACAGTATGATAAAGAAATGTAGGCTTTCACGGCCGGAGTCAATTCTATTAGAGGTATCTTCCGGGCTTGAGGGCCGTGGTCTGAATGAAAATTCCCAGACCACGGCCCACAAGCCCGGAAGATACCTCTAATAGAAATTACAGTATGTTGTATTAAAAAAAATGTGTTTTAATCATTATTTAATATCGGTAAAATGCAAATTTTTTGGGACACCCTGTAGGATATATTGCTATAATAGCATGTAAATCTTTTAAATACATGCATTGTCTAACCCCATAAAAAAATTTCTAGTATCCAGCTCGGTTAGGAACGTAAATATTAAACCATTACATGGTGATTTTCCGTAAAAAAAATAGTGATTAATTATTTTCTTAAAAACCGTAAAATATAGGTATAGAAAGATGTTAATAAAACTAACTTGGAATTTTGTGTAGAATCCGAATATGCAATAAAAAACAGGGTGTTCCATTTAAAATTACAATGTTGCCGTTGGTTTCGGTTAGATCTGGCAACGCCGCACTTGCCAGAATATTGTTAAAAGTAGCTTATTGCCTGTTATGTCCCTGTGCCAAATTTTAAAAAGTTCTTTGTTTTGGTTATAATTTATAATAGGACATCACCGTGAATCACCCTATATATATATATATATATATATATATATATATATATATATATATATATATATATATATATATAGCCAATTGGAAACACCATCCAATTGGCTCGCATGAACCGGATTTTCTTAAAGATGAAAACAAATCCTTGCAAAACAATATTATCGGATTCTTTATACTACTTATTTATAACAATTATTTATTTATATTCAAATATAGGAATGGCAACTTCAAAAGTACAACACACTTTCTAGATTTAAACTTTAAAAATTTTGAGCAAAGAGCCAAAAGAGCTGACTATGGCGGAGCCAAACAAATAGTCAGCTATGAAAAGATCAAATGGTCCATAACAACATTTGAACCGTACAAATTGTCAGGTCCAGATAATATCTATCCCGCTCTGTTGCAGCTTGGTCTTGATTTATTGTCGCCTTACTTGTACAGGATTTTCAGAACATGCATTGCAACAGAGTTCGTCCTGGAGGTTTGGAGAGGGAAAAGCAAATTACACTGTGGCCATACATACAGAACTATCTGCATGTCATCATTCCTGCTAAAAACTGGAATAACTCATAGACGGACACATCAGGGACATGGCACTTCAAGAAAACCAGCCCCAGAGCGACTTACAGGTTTCCATTAGGCAAGCAAGCCACAGTATACAAGGCGGAAATCTATGCTTTACAAGCATGTGTTCCAGAGGAAGTGAGAAGGAGATATCACAACCAAAAGATACTTTTTCTCTCGGACAGTCAGGCTGTCCTAAAAGCCTTGAATTTTCATTGTTTTACATCAAAAATCACAATGGAGTTTCTTAGCGACCTAAAAGAACTTACCGCCAGGAACAACAGGATAAAACTCCTTTGGATTCCTGGACACAGAGGATTAAAATACGATGAAAAAGCGGATGAACTAGCAAGAGCCAGCTTATTTAGAAATCTTAATGGCCCAAAAAAAATGTAATGAACTACTAAAATAGATCATAAAAACCACAATAAACAGATGGTCGGTAAAACAACGTCTGGATGGTTGGCACGCATCACCTGGTTAATGAAATGTAAAGGCACTGTTAGGCGTCCCTTCTAAGAAACTAACAACTTAGCTTCTGGGGCGAACTTAGTTAAGACAAATAGTTATATAGTGTTTTCTTAAATGCCACTGGCATTTAAGAAAACACTTGCAGAAAATGGGCATACATAATGATCTGCCGGCTTTTCGGGAAGAGGAGAAAACAGCCTTACAGATTATATGTGACTGCAATGAACTAACGCACGAAAGACATATACTGTTTGGAAACATACAGTGCGGAACTCCACTTTCACGTAAATATCTTGGTAGAAACCTATTAAACCTGTTAAAGGCAGGGAAACTTCTATGACAAGAAAGAGGAGCAAAATTAACCTGTAGGCTGCAGTGCAAATATGAACAACTAACCAACCAACCATCCACTGTGTTATTATTTTACCCTTAATCAGCGTTGTGGTGTCAGGCGGATCAACAGTAATTTTCAAACTGTCTTTATTTTTAGGGACAGTGTAACAATTGTATTTGTATGCTGGGGCTGATCGTGAACATAAAATAGACGATGCTACATGCAGGTGGATTTACAACATGCTACAAAGTCACCAGGTTAGGGGTAACCTACATAGCCACACTGTAGAAGTAGAGGTGGCACAAGGATGTTCTTAGGGCGAAGTGCTCTCTCCTCTTTTATAGAACCTAGTGTTAAATATGTTACCAATTCGTTATAACAATGAGGGATTGCGAGCCCAGGGGTTTTCTGACGATGTGGTAATACTTGTACCAGGCAAATATTCCATAATTTTAGAACTCATGCTAAGAGCTCTGAACATCGTACATAGTTGGTGTCAAGGCATAAACTTTAAAGTCAACGCTATAACCGCAATAGTGCCATTTACAAACAAAAGAAATATGAGTAACTACAACAATCTAAAACACTTCGGTGAAAATATAAAAACTGTTAAAGAAGTAAAATACCTAGGTTAAATCATGGACACTAAGTTCACGTGAAACCAACAGACACCAATAAATCTCAACAAAGCAAAAATGAGCCTCATCAGATGCAGGAGCATGTTTGGTAAAACCTGGGGCTTAGACCAAAGATGATGCTCAGACTGATATTTACTTACGGTGCTGTCGTGTGGTGGACAACGATAGTCCTGAGATTACACCAGCTGCAGAGACTGGTAAGTCTGTGTATAACCAGCGCCATAAGAAGCACACCTTCTATGGCTATGGAAACTATCCTATGCTTAACTTTCTTCGATATTTTCGTTACAAAGGTGCCTATCAGCAGCGCCTACAGTATGAAAAAAAAAAACAGGACGTGAAAACAAATCCTGAAAAAAATGGTCAATAGTTAAAGTACAGAGGTTTTGTAACATCCACAGACACCTTTTTTCGGCGTTTCAGAATTTTTCCTATGATTTCAGCCACTTCTTGAGCCAAAGAAGTGACGTAATTGCCGAAGAAGACCGGAGGCTGTTGAAAAGTGTTGTCGGTAATCGTCAATGACCAGAGGCTGTTGAAAATAAGTGCCCTTTTGGCAAGGGGTGGTGCCATAAAGTCCTTGGGGATGGGTTTTAAGAGAGTAAGTTGTAAGCTTATTACTCTTAGTTCTTAAAATGACACCATAAAAAGAGGTCCAGGGGAGTCCTATCAAGGAATCAAAAGGGTCAATTTAATGCATTACGTATTCTAATTAGACTTCCTGGGCATTGGTTGTATGGTTTTCTTAAAAAAAAATGGGAGAAGCACCATCACGTTGATGATGAGATTTCCGCAACATTTGTATTTTGTTTAATGACAGGCACTATGCGTTTTCTAAGGAGCTCTAAATACTTATGTTTCAGTATTGTACCTTCCATATAAATGGTCCAGTCATATCATTGCTCAATATTTCCTTCCACATATTAACTTTTTTAGGATATTTAGAAATATTACGTGTGGCGCAAAACTAAAAATCTGGCAACAGTGCCAGTATTACTTTCGTATGCCCAAAATTTCCTTAATACTCAATTTTGTAAACGCAGCCTCAGCGGTTTTAAAGATATTTAAGCGTTGCGCTACATCTTACAAAAAATGTAGCGTTGTCATATATTAGTAACTAGTAGAGAAAGAATTATGAAAATTAAGGATCTTACTAAATTTGGCTCTTCCAAATTATTACAATAAAAAATTGGACAATTATTTATTTAAGAAAACAACAAATTATGCGTGTTGAATTAAAAGTATAACACACATACTAGGTTGGTACTTAGTTATGTATTTTACAGACAAAAACTGTGTGTTCTAAATGTAATTTTTTAAGAATCAGATTATGCGCATAACTTGGCCCAATTTTAGATATCAC
The DNA here is from genome assembly GCA_019359885.1 of Listronotus oregonensis. Classification (NCBI taxonomy): domain Eukaryota; kingdom Metazoa; phylum Arthropoda; class Insecta; order Coleoptera; family Curculionidae; genus Listronotus; species Listronotus oregonensis. The sequence continues at coordinate 21,943 of JAHBCN010004144.1, read as the reverse complement.
TACTTTAAGAGGCCGAGATTTTTGGGTGAGAATTTGACTCTTGTTTTAGCTAAATGTTTGATGGGTTCCTAATAAGTTCATATTTGTAGTTGCCTATTTAATTTTTTGTTCCTTATTTAAAAATAATTTAATTTAATTGTTTTTTTTAATAAAATAAAAGAGATTGTATGCTTCTTTACAGTTTCTTTAAAGACTTTAAACAAATCTTGTATACTTACTTTTACTGTGTATTTTTTCTATTCAATATTAAAAATATATCTTTACTGGCTGTTGGTCTTTTCTAATCTAATTTTTAATTTTTAGTGAAGTTAAGCGCTAAAGAAACTTTAATAAATTAAACATCTACACTCTAAAAAAATATTTAAAATAATATGATATTGTTCCTTTGTTTTAAAATTTTGTATTAGACTTGTTGATTATGCGCGGTCATGACGTAACTTTCCCTATTAACAAAAATAAACACTAGTTGTTTACAAATTAATATTTTATTGTTTCATTTTGTTTGCGTGTAAGGAATTTGAAATTTTACTTAGCAATCTATTTTTGTTTAATGAATTATATTCAAAAGCACGAATCAAGAAAAAACTGTTATAAATTCGCAACCGATTTTGCATATTAACATAACTCGGTTATTCCATAATATAAAATCTTTAACATAAAGCAATGTTTAAAAAAATGAAGCAAGTACATATAGAGTATCTACCACTTTTAAAATCCATTTTAAATGTTACGTACTGGGCTAGCAAATATCTTTAAAACCGCTTAAGTTGCGATCTGCAATAATAAACGTTGGTAACTGGTGGTTTTGGGGTATGCAGAATTAAACAGTGATACAGTGTCACCAAATTTTCTAGTTTTGTGCTAAATGTATTCATTTTGTTCGTAAAAATAAATTGTTTTATTTATTTTTGTTATGTATAGGAATCCAAGGTTATCTTAGAGCTTATTCAAATTGTATGGTATTTCTTAATAAAATCCTTTTAAAATATTATTTACTCCCAAGACACCCAACAATAAATTACACGGCATTTTATGTTTGTTAGATAAATACAATTTTTTAAAAGAAAAACAAAAGCACCACTATATTAGAAGGAAGAAACTCACGCCAGATCTATATTTTCATTTTTTTTTATAAAGAGTAGAAAGACTGTACAAAAATTTTAAAAGCTTCTTTGTAAAGTAGAATATTCTGTCTCTAAAAATTAAAAAACCTAAAATTGGATAGTACTACTAAAGATGCTTAGAAAAAAAAAGTATGGAGCAAGTACGTATCGAGTATCAACCACTATCAAAATCAATTTTCAATGTTACGTACTGGGCTAGTAAACATCTTTAAAACCGATTAAGTTGCGATCTGCAATAAAAGTGTACCCCAAAACCACCAGTTGGTAACTGGTGGTTTTGAGGTATGCAGAATTAAACAGTGATACAGTGTCACCAAATGTTCTAGTTTTGTGCTACATGTAATCATGAAGAGTATGTTGGGTATGTAATTTATTTGGGATCCATTTTTTGACATAGTTTAATCCAATTTAAAAACTTAGTACTTTAGAAAGCCAAGATTTTTAAATAGGAACTTGTTTCTTATATTTCAAAAGTGTTTTTAGTGGAACGTCTCCTTTTTTCAGTCAATAAATAAAATCCTGCCCTTATTTTAAATTCTACGACAAATATAATCTCAGGAACTTAGGTTCAATTAAGTTGAAAACTTCTTAAATACCCCCTAAATATACGATATTTTTGAAACTGTTGTAAGGCGTTTCGAATAAAACTGTGCAGTTTTCTAAATTTTTCCTTTTTTTGTGTTTTAAAACTATTTTAAATTTTAAGTTTTCACTCTCTCGGGAAGTGCCTCCTACTTTCGATGAGTCAATAGTCAGTCAGTCAATAGTAAAAAAGCCGATATTCAAAATCAAAAATCTCCAAAACAACTTGACATATTTTTCTATTGTTTAACAGGTAATAAGAATAATTATATAAATTTATATACCCACCTAGTTTGCTAGGAGATCGGATATAAAGCGCTACCATACTTACAAGCGGATCCTAGTACTCTATCTTGACACACTTTGGTAGCAGCGATTTAAAGATACTGTTACACAAAAATTGTTTAGACTTTTTGGAACTTTTATTTTATTTTATTATAAAATAATAGATATGTTAAAAAAAAACAAAAAATTAAAATTAAACGAATTTAATACCTAAAGTCCTAAAATATATTCAACTTATTATATGCAAAAAATTCTTTTAAGTACCCATAGCTTTTTTTACACTGCCTGTAGGACCAATCGCCAAAACATTTTTTCAGTTAACCTATTTTAATTAGTGTTGTCATGAGACACGACGAGGCAACATGAAAAAAACATCTTCTTATATTGTCCCTTAAACCATACTTAGAAGAATCAACCAAAAATAATGTTAGTATTTATTATGGTAAAGTACTCTTATGTTTGCTTAAAGCAAAATTAGCTCACAAGGCAAAATATCTCCATTTAGCTGTGTTAATCCCAATGGAAAATTGTTGTTCGGCCCCTTGACCATACTTGACAATATTTTACTTAGTATGCTAGAAGTTGTCACAGTTAGAATATTGTAGGTAGAATCTAATATTTTAGTTTTAAAATGTTTTTAACATTTTGGTAATTTCTAAAAATATTACTTGTATTGATTCCTTTTTAGATAGTAAAACTGTTGTGGTTATTCGTGGATAACAAACTTTGCAGGACGCCGGTGAAGGAAAAATAATGGGCAAAATAATTTTTGAGTGGAGTTTACTTTGCCGTGGATCAACTAAAAAGTTTTACTATTGTACCTTCTATATAAAAGGTCCAGTTATATCGTTCCCTAATATTTCAGTTTAGATATTAACTTCTTCAGGTAGGCACAAAAAGCCCAAGAGGCTGCGCTGCCGCCAGTAGTAAATCTAGACGGCTCCTAGGAAAGAAGAAGAACTTTTTCAGAATAATTTGGAAATCTTGCGTGTGACGCAAAACTGAAAAAACTGAAAAAACTGCTTGAAAAACGTAGCCTCAGCGGTCTGAAAGATATTTAAGTGTTGCGGTACATTTTACCAAAAATGTAATGTTGTCATATCTTAGTAATTAGTAGAGATAGAATTATAAAAATGTTACTTATGGATGTTACTTAATTTGGCACGACCAAATTAATGCAATAAAAATGAGACAATTACCACATACTGGGTTGGTACTCAGTTAGGTATTCTATAAACAAAAAGGATGTGTTAGGTATGTAATTTAATTAGAATAAAATTATGCACAGAACTTAGCCTGATTTTAGATATCAGTACTTTAAGGAACCGATGTTTATCTTCTTATTTGTAGTTACCTACTTATTTATTGTTCCTTTTTTAAAATTATTTAATTTAATTATGATTTTTTTCTTCGATAAAATAAAAGAGATTGCATGCTTTTTTACAGTTTATTTATAGACTTCAAACAAATCTTGTATACTTACTTACATTTACTGTGTATTTTTTTCTATTCAATATTATATATTTTTAATGGCTGTAGGTGCTATTTTTTTAAATTTTGTTGTAGAGTCAAGCGCTAAAAAAAACTTTAATCAATAAATCATCTACACTCTAAAAAAATAGTTAAAATTATATAGTGTTGTTTTTTTCTTAAAAATTTTGTATTAAACTTGTTGCTTATACATGGTCATGATGCAAGTTTTCCTAGTAATAAAAATAAACACTTGTTGTTAACAAATTAACATTTTATTGTTTTATTTTGTTTGCATGTAATACATTTTATATATTACTTACCAATCTATTTTTTTTAACAATCGATTTTGCATATTAAAATAATTCGGTTATTCCATAATATAAAATCTTTAACATAAAGCGAAGTTTAAAAAAAACAGGGAGCACTTACATATAGACTATCTAGCACTATTAAAATTTATTTTAAATATTACGTACTGGGCTAGTAAATATCTATAAAACCGCTGAAATTGCGATATGCGATAATAAAATTTGGTAACCGGTATGCAGATTTAAACAGTGATACAGTGTCACCAAATTTTCTGGTTTTGTGCTACATGAAATCATTTTGTTATTATAAATAAATTGTTTTATTTATTTTTGTTGCAATTAACTGAGCGTGCCAAATTTAGTAGGTATTCAGTTCCTAAAAACAAGAAGGGTATGTTAGGTATGTAATTTATATAGGATAAATTTTTTGACAAAATTTAATCCAACTTAATTAAGAGCTCAGTACTTTAAGAGGCCGAGGCAACAAACTCAAGGAATAGAATTAACGCAACGCCAATTTTTAGGCAGGGTGTTTGGTATAGTGATCTGTTTGTTTTTGTTTTGAAGAAACGTAAACAAATTGCCAGATCTTAAAAACCAAAATCAGGAAATTACCTTGAAAATGAAATAAAATTATTCAAAAATATTGGTTTTTCTGTTAATATAGGCAACATCAAATTAAATATAAACATTTATTAATATTACAGTTCTAAGCACTGGCAACAAGGTTAATTTGGACAACTGCTGCATTCGTTTAATAAAATATGATAGTAAATCAGGTGTTGTACGGCACTTCAATGTCATTTTATCCCTTTCTAGTAGGTTGTATTATCCAATAACATGTTTTGTAAACTGACTTAATCAACAGCAATCGAATTGAGTATCTAAAGTAAATGTCATATTTGTCTGTAACTTTAGATAATAAACACAAGTAGTTTTTTGGCATTAAAAATATTTTTTAACAAAAAAGAATCATCGATATTTAAAAATGTAATTTATGATGCAATGCCATAAGCATTGAAAAAGTTATTATTGCCATAGTGATGTTATTCAGCGTATTTAATCAATGTTGCCGGTGCAGTTTGTTTACAAGAACTATCCCTTCTTGCCCCCTGAATATATTAATGTCAAACAAGGTTTGTTTACTTTATTTCTATCCAAGAATTCGTTGGGCCGAGGTTTTTGGATAGGAACTTGGCCCTTATTTTTCAAAAGTGTTTTTGGAAAGATCTCTTTTTTTTAAGTCCAGAAATAAAATAAAACCCTGCCCTTGTTTTAAATTTCAAGACAAATATAATCTCAAAAACTTAGGTTTAATTAATCGCTAACAAAAAGTTATTTTTTTAAAGATATGTTTTTGAGGTTGGATTTCTTTTTCCTAACACGGGTTAAGGGGTAGTTTCTTTTAAAAAGAAAAATGTATTTGTCAAATGTATATTCAACAATATATAAAACAGAACTGCTCTAAAGTCCCAGCAAGTTTACTGTTAGGTATATATAAGAAGACTTTATAAATATATGTTTTAAATTATCTAGAAAGATTTATATCAAAGAATTATTATATAATCACACGGTGTGCGGGAAGGATTTTAAGGTAACTTATATATTATTATTAATTGTGATAGTAACTTACTAACAATAAAATGCTAATTCTCTTAAGGATATTTGTTCTCTAGAAATGAAATAATGTTCAAAGCGCTGCATAATGGGTTCGTTTGCTTTTAGAATGCCATTTTATCCAATTAGTGCTGGAGGCCCCCGCAAAAAACCAAGCCAATAAGAGATACGCATAAAACATTTTTTTTTATATTACTATGAAGTATAGTCAATTCAAAGCCGCACTGTTGCCTCAGCTTTGCTGGTTTAAATTGCAGTTTTTTACCTTTAAAAAAATCGAAAAAAATCGTTTTTTTTAATATAACTTAAAAACTTTTTATTTAATATAATCACAAGACACATTATGCACCCCTTTGGAGAAATAGAGATAAATGGGATTAAATTTTTACCCATTTTATACTTCAAGTCCAAAATTTCTGTCAATGACGCATCGCTCGCTTTTAGAGTGCCCCGGGTTGTGTGGGGTCAGGGGAATCAATTCCAGTGGCGTATGCATTTTAGAAAATAAATGATAAAATTTCGTCAAAACATGAAAATATTTTTCACAAGCAAAAGTTATTTTCTCACATTTTCATCAACCCTTTAAATTAGTAACAAGCCTATATTATTTTGGTATTATTCGGATTAATGAAAAATGTAATTTTTTTGCTTAATTTTGCACACCTCCTATTTTGAGGTCATAGAACACAAATTTGAGTTTTTTTGGCGATTTTTCAACGTTTTTCCAAAAAAAATACGTTTTTTACTTTAATTTTACCTTCTCTGATTTTATTTTGCTACATGAAAAAAATAATAAAATTTTAGTCTTAACATAAATTAAAACAGATGTAAAAGCAGAACGATAGACAATCCAAGTTACACCGACTTGCCAATTCACCATCGATCTTGCAATTTCAATATTAAATACGATATTCACACGCATTGCTTCATCAAAAATATACACTATATAAGGAACACGAAAGCTCTGAGATCATCAGCTTGTAGAATCCAATAACTATTTCGGGTCTTTCGTGTTTCATATTTAGGATTTTCATATCGAGAATATTTTTGATTAAACATTGCGGGTCGAGCGACGCAAGGTTCGCATACCTTATAAAAATGTCATAAAGAAAACTATTACAACCTGGTAACAGGTCAACATTTTTAGAATTTCGAGTTGAATTCGGACGTAAACGTTTTACCTACTTTTTATTGAAAATTAAGGTTTTTTCCTTACTTTTTAAGTGTTTTTTTTTAGTATTAACATAGTATGAGTTTTTTAAATATGTTTTCGTGCAAATGACAGAATTTAAAGGAATTTGTCGTAAAATGGAATTAAACAATTCAATTATTATTTTTTTTAAATACTATAAGAGGCAGCCAAAAAAACAGCTTCTGATTCATGTTTAACAATCGAAAAGTAAAAAGTGTCCAAAAAAATAGCAAAAAAATCGCTTTTCATTTCCATTCCGAATAATTACTAATATTGATTTTTTTGCCTTTTAAAACTCTGAATACCGTACGCGAAAAAACTTTTGTTAAAGTTGCACATATCTCTGCAGCATCCAAAGTGGTTAGTTCTGGATTTCGTTCCCGAATCACATGGTAAACATTTTTAACCATTATTCGTTCTTTTAACGTTAACTGAGTTTTTTCTGTAGGCGGATAACTAGTTAAAGGTTGGTTAATATTAATAGTTTACAGAATTAAAAGCACTTAACAACACTAAATCTTTATATACCTACAATTGTATACACTAAATAAGATAAACTATTATAAAATTGGCACAAAACAATATCTATATACTACAATTATTAGAAATTTATAATATTTAGAAAATACCCTGTATAGCAATTAAAATTTAAACTTACAAAATCGGTCCATAATCAATAATAACTAAATAAAATCATCGAACAGCACGAAAACCCTATCGATACGCTTATTTTCAAGTCTCTTCAAGTTGTAAACTAAGGAATGTGTGTTACCACTTTTATTGTCTTCTCGATAACAATGATTTCAATACATATTGGCGTGCTATTTTAAGTGCGATCGCTGGCTGGTGATTTATTCTTGCGAATTATGACAACATGGCGATGAAACTTTTGGCCGGTTCAACTGTTATTTGAGCGGAAAAATATATCATAGGCTTGGTGGTAATTACTAGTGTTAGATTTTTATTCAGCCGCTTCGTCGGTTGGGTGGCCGGTATTAAATGAGTCACTGACAGAAATTTTGGACTTTAGGTATAGGCTATTTTTCTAAAAGAAAACATGACTTTAATACTTCTTTTTTTTAATTATTTTTACCATTTTATAGGCAATAGTTAATTTTAGATCATCATTTTCTTTTCTTCTTTCAATTTTTGACTTTTTGACCCTATAAAATTGCTTTAAAACAAACAATTTTTAGCACTATTTTGGCAATTTTACTTTATTTTCATATTGGTTTAAAGCCATTTAATTATAAAAAATATAATTATAAACTAGTTTACCATCCCAGTATGCTTGTTTTTAAATTTTTAAAAATATGCCTTAATTTGTTATATATATGCGAGTTATCCTAAAAAGTATTTAGAATTTTAAATAGATAAGTCAAAATTAAATACAAAAGAATTAAAAGAGTAAGTACAAATTTTGCTAATGTATGAGTAGATAAGTTTATACAATTAACTATAGGGCGAGCTGGTATATCAGGTAAAATGTAATGCGTTGCAATTTGACATATTTTTTTATGTTTAAAACAGTTTTTATGTTACTTTAAATTATTATTTATTGCCCTTTTAATAAATTTAATTAAGTAATTGCTTATTTTTGTATAAATACCATTATTTAAAGAATACATTATTTTATTATCATACGTATGGCAGGCTATTACTTTTTCTGCAGTACGATTTTTTGTGGTACTGTTTTTTTTTATGATTGTAGTGCGTTTTGTTCAATATGTATTAAACATTGTCTAATTTTATAATGGTCTCCTAACGCAAACTTCAAATTAATTTTTGTGTTATGTTGGTAAGTTTTGACATGTCAACACAATTTTATTAATTATCTCATTAGGTATTTATTAAGTGGGACATGTCCGAGTTAATTTTTTTTTTTGTATATTTAATGTTTTTAATGCATGTCTATGTGATTTTATTAAATGATTACATAGGTATAAGAGTACTTTTTTCCATAGATATTAGTTAAACTTAAGTTTAAAACAATCGGGTAAAGGGTCAAGATATTAAAAAAAACACATTTTCTTTTATTTTAACGATATATATTAAACTTATTAAGCTTTTTAATCACAATATGACCTAATAACAATTTCGTATCATTTTTAAAAATTCAGATTAAATGTTTTTAAAATAACCTGATATTATCCTTATATCAGTAACAGATAATTACCTGTACATAAATTAGCAAGATATTGGTTCTGTTGGACATAAAGTTACCAGTAATTTTCCAAAAAACAAATTTACTTTTGTTATCTAGATTTTAAAGCAAGTTTACTATAAAATTGGACCAACAATTTTTTTTACTTTAAATTTTTAGCGATTATATGTACAGTTTATACCACCTAAATTATTTTTACGGTTCATTTCAACCCACAGCTACTGTAGTTCCCAGAAACGATTGCAGAAACGCAAGCGTCGACTCTGTCGGTACAAATACCATGTAGAGATGGAACGGTTTCGGTACCTGATGTTGTTGAACGTAAGTAAGTAGCTTTGTTTGCTTGTCATTTAATGAACTGATTTTAAACTAAAATTAAACCGATTCTGGATTGTTTAAAGCGCATATCCATTATTTGCCGCGGATAACTTTCGGTAACTGATAGTTGATGATTATATCGGCTATCCTAGCTTTTTGGTTTTTATTCTGTTGATGGTTAAATTGGAATTTAACCGAATTATGAGTGAAGCCAAAATAAGTAAATAGTTAATAGCTATTTAATTTATTTTTTAACTAAGAACAATTCTGTGGCAATAGTACTTCATTATAAATTTACAACATTTTTTTCATATTATTATTGCTTGCCAAAAAATATCCCGACATGGCAGATGAAATCACTTGATGAACAAATTTAATAAAACAAAAAAAAATATTTTTGGACAAATGCTTGGAACCATCAAATAGTGCTTTTAGTTGCGCTCTCTTCCATGAAAGAAATGTGTCTGTGGGTGTAAAATTTAAGATTTGACGTTATCGATGATTTTCTTAAATAAAATCCCAAATTTTTTAAAAGTATTTTTGAAGCGCATGATATGGGCTGTTATGTATAACTTGATATGCGCTTCAAAAATAACCTTAAAAAAGACTAAATTTCGATTTAAAAAAAAACGTCGATAGCGTTATAGCTCCAATTTGGGACATACTGTTTAAAAATTTCTTTTATTGAGAAGAGCCCGACTAAAAATATTAATCGATAACTTTCCAAAAAGTAACTTGTTTATGATTTACTTAAATTATTTTAAGTTGAAGACTTACACTGTATAAGCCATATAAAGCTATCAGCTAATAGGCTAAAAAAAAACAGAAAAAAGCTGGCCATGTCGATAATGAGCATGAAAAGCTTAACCGAAATTTCAGTTTCAATAAAAGTTCGAGGATCGCTACGAATCAATTATGAACTGATCCAATGTGATTCCCGAACAGGGAACTTTTTCTAAAAATGGAGAATTTTATTAACCGCAAAGACTGATTTTTTTACTACGCATGCAAAAAGTCCCTTAACTGGTTTAGGATCGCACCTGCGAACAAAGCTAATATCTGTTTCGAAACTAGTTTTTAAATTATCGCTAATTTGATTGGAAGAGTAAAAAGATTCTAGAATAAAGCGTCACCTATAGATTGGATTTGGGTTTAATAAATTATGCATAGGCGTGACGTTACAAAAAATGATTTTTTTACGTGGTTGAAACAAACTCTTAGGACTTAATTAAAGCTATACCTTATAACTTAAAATGATATTTATTGGGTGGAAAACAGTGGGGGATCTAGGGTTTTTAAAACCATTTATCTATAAAATGAGGCATGTGTCCCAAACCAAATGTATACCTTATGTGAAAGATGTTTTTAATATATATATATATATATAATATATATATATATTATTATATATATATATATATATATATATATATATATATATATAAAATAATATATATTTTTTTAATAGCCCTTCCTCCAGGTAAAAATTGGACTTTTCAAAGCAAATTTTTCATTTTTTTTTTCGTAAATTGGATCAAATTGTATCATCAAATTCAAACATTTGCTAAAATATCTATGTTTTTCTTAAAACCATAGTAGTACAGTAAACGAAGGTGTGAACCTAAAGATCAGGTTGGGCCGTCAAAATTTTTTTTTTAATTTGCAGGTATAATTGTATACAATACCTCTGAAAATATCATATATTAAAAAATGTCCGCGAGGGCCTGAAAATGCCCTTAAAGAGCCCGGAAATCCGTTTTTTTCAACTAATTTGGTCGATATCTCCCGAAATGTGACACTTACGCAATTCGTGCGTAAGTGTCATATTTGCGTAAGCAGTTTATTAGCTAAAAAAATGATTTCTACCACTTTTGTCAAAAATTTGATAGTTTTTGCAGTAATCGGGCATAAATGCGCCGAGTACTTTTTGTACCTGCCCCGTTTCTAGAAAGGTGCTGTAAGCTACTTACAGTTCCAAATGGACGGACTAATTTTTAAAAAACTTACGTAAAAATGCATATTTTTGCATGATTTAAAGTTTACATGAGAAAAGGAACGTGTAGCATAATATTTTGTCACTGTTTCCTTTTTTTTGTTTCTTTAAAATATTAAAAACTCGAGTCAAAGTTAGTTTTTGCTCGATATTTTGACCCTCCTCTCTCTCTTCATAATTTTTTTATAAAAAGTAATTCTTTTGGATTACGGAGCTTTGGAAGGTGTTGAATACATTTTGCAAAATTCAATAAATATATTTGTGTATTTTTATAAACAATGGGTTTTTTCTAGGGCGGTTTTTTTTAATTTCCGGAGTTTTCGAAAATGCTCGGGTCTATCGATAATTAATAAATATTCAAGGACCATAAACAGTCTTTGATAAAATGATAAATAAATTATCTTTATGTAACTTTGAATAACAAAAATAAACCCCTACCTTGTGCTACAAAAAAGAAAACTGGAAAAATTTAAATATTGCCACGTTTTTCTCTAAAGACGTTATCTCTAAAAACAAAAATAAAAAGTAAGGCATCTTTTTTACTTTTTACACTTTCTTCTTGATTAATAAAAGTATGCATTCAAAATTTAAAATTCTATTTACACAGATTGTTTGTAAATAAAAGAGCAGAAAGTATTGAAGCCAATGTGGGTGCACGCGCTGTAGCAGACGGCTGTTCGATACTATACATGAACGGTACGCGCACGGAATAAAATAATAAATAACTCAATTATTTAGAGAAAAATTAAAGGAAGAATTTTTTGCCGTGCACTTATTGTACTTTATGTAAATACATATTGATAAAAAGGTCAGAGTGTGATCTTTAATACAATTGTAAAGCTCAAAAAATTTGAGCACGAAGAGAAAATAATCATCAAAAAAATGACAAGATTTTATTGGGACAAGAATTTCCTCGATTGCAAGAAAAACTAAAAAATTTGGAAAAAAAGAAGATTGCTATCGAGAAGGGGACAAAATAAGCTTTCGAATGATGTGCATTGTTAGCCGTTATGGTCCTTGAATATATATTAATTAGCGATAAACCCGAGAATTTTTAAAAACTCCGGAAATCTAAAAGAACCGCCCTAAAAAAAACGTTGTTTATAAAAATACACAAAAAATATTTATTAAGTATTCAACACCTGCCAAAGCCCCATTATTCAAAAGGATTCGGTAAAATTACTTCTTGTAAAAAAAAAATATGAACAGATTGATAGGAGGGTCAAAATATCGAGCAAAAACTAACTTTGTCTCGAGTTTTTATTCTAAAGAAACAAAAAAAGGAAACAGTTACAAGTTATTATTGCTACAAGTTCCTTTTTTCATGTAAACTTTAAATCATGCAAAAATATGCATTTTTACGTAAGTATTTTAAAAATGAACGGAGGTAAACGGGGCGCAAAAATATCTCTTTTACCTGCACGCCTGTAAGGTTATGTTTATATCATAGGCAAATGGGGCGCCAACCCTTCCCGAGACGGGTGTGGGTCAGGGCAGGTAAGAATTCGTATAATTGACACTAACAATTTTTATACTACTTAACCAGTTCAGTTCTCATTTTAATGTGAAGAAAGCAGGAGCGGTCTTTTTTAATACCTCCCCGCATTTTCACGTCTGAAATATAATTGGGGAAAATAATAGGAAAAATAAAAAGCTGCTTTGCTAACCAGAACTAACCACGACCGACTAGAACTTACGGCTTTTGAATTTGTCTGAAATGCTAACCACAACTAACCAAAACTAACCATGACCGACTAAGGGCGTTTGATTTTGTCTAAAAGGTCGATCATGGTTAATTCTGGTTAGTTAAAGCAGGAGCGGTCTTTTTTAATACGTCCCCGCATTTTTACGTCTGAAATATAATTGGGGAAAATAAAAAGCTGCTTTGCTTACCACCGCCGCCTAAGTAGACTACATTTTGTAAAATGTACTTCGTATTTGTCAAGTGTATAATATGTTAATATTTTGATGCAATAAATGTTTTGTAATTAATAAAATTGTATTACTTTAAAGAAAACATTTGCGCCCCGTTTACCTTTACGATTTTATTACCCCAATATCCCTGCGCTCCATTTACCTGTTCAATAAACCTTTCGTGAAGGCCTTGCACCCCGTTTACCACCGCCGTTAAAAATGAGTCCGTCCGTTTGGAAGTGTAAGTAGCCTAAAGCACCTTTCGAGATACGGGGCAGGTGCAAAAAATACTCGCCGCATTTATGGCAGATTATTGCAAAAACTATTAAATTTTTGACAAAAGTGATGGGTACCATTTTTGCAGCTAATTAGCTGCTCTTTATTTTCGTCCAAACACGAATTGCGTAAGTGTCATATTTCCAGAGATATCGACCAAATTAATTGAAAAAACGGATGTGCGGGCTCTTGAGGGCCATTTTCAGGCCCTTGCGGACATTTTTTTATATATGATATTTTCAGAGGTTATCGTATATGTCGTAGCCAGAATATAAAACCCGTCGTTTTATAAAACGCCTAGTCGTTTTATAGAGGGCGGCCAGGTTGTCAAATATCAATTATCGGTTTATTATTTTGCTATCTGGCTAGCTATTTTATAAAACGACTAGGCGTTTTATAAAACGACAGTGACTACTCAGCCTGATTGTTAATCGATAAAGTTTTTACCGTTTAACATTCTGGCGGGTGAAGTACTTTAGTCGGTTTGTAAAATACGAATTGTATTTAAAAGTATTTAATAAAATATATTGATACCATAGATAAAGATACATATTTGACAGCATTAAGTAGGTATAAAAAAATGTCTTTGTACCTATAAGACAGTTAAAGGAATATGAATAAAACAAATAAATAAAAATTTATTATTTATTAACAAAAGATACTAAAAATTCAAAGAAAAAATAACATTCTCATACTCGTATATGTAAATTTACATAAGCATACATAAATAAAAAAACAAATTAAGTTTTAATTTAAAAAAAAAACATTTATTGGAACATGGACCACTGAAATGGCACCTACTTGTACATTTTACGTGAACCTTAAAAATGTATTATTTATTAACAAAAAATACTAAAAATTCGAAAAAAAAAATAACATCTCTTACTCGTATATGTAAATTTACATGAGCAGACCTAAATAAAAAAACAAATTAAGTTTTAATTTTAACAATCATTTATTGGAAGTTTTTAGCGTTTGATAATCTGGCCGAGTAGTCAATGTCGTTTTATTAAACGCCTAGTGGTTTTATAAAATAACAACCTGGCCGCCCTTTATAAAACGACTAGGCATTTTATAAAACGACAGGTTTTATATTCTGGCTACGACATATACATTAATACCTGCAAATTAAAAAAAAAATGTAACGGTCCAACCTGATCTTTAGGTTTGAGGTTTCTTCGAACTTCATTTACTGAACTAATAGTCAGTTAAAATTGTTTTACTCCACACTTTTTTAATGTAAATATTTAAGATGCCTCTTAATTCAAGAAAAATGCAAATATTTTTTTTTTTTTTTGAAATTTGGGATTTGACAATAAAATTTGACCAAATTCATAGAAAAATATGCAAATAGGATATTTGCTTTTAAAAGTTCCATTTTTTTCTAAAAAGGGTTATTAAAAAAAACCAAAAACTTTTTTTTTAAATTCAAAAATGATTTTTTTTACCAAAGGTGCCTTTAAGGCCAATAGCATCTGGTATATATTTTATGTGTGTTCAATGTATTTCGTTTTAAATAAAAAATGTTGGAAATCCTAGATCCTCCACTAGTGGACAAATATACTTTTATAAAATTTGTACTAAATTTAATGAGATTTTATCCAGACCTTAATTAAGCATAATTTTTCCGTAGGTCCAAACTACTTTACTTTATTATCTCTATTAATTTTTTGTTTGCAAAAAGTATAAAAATGTTTGTTTATAATATGGTATATATTTTAAGGTAGGTTATTTGTACATTTTTTTGTATTTATTATAACAACATTTATAAACGCATGTTATTTCCCCATAGATTAATATTATTTTTAGCATAATACATTTTAGACCATAACAACACCAATATTTCAACAACAGCAATGTATAAATTATCATGCATATAATATATTCACATGAATAGCAAATGTTGTGCTACACAATATTCTTGTTCCCATTTATAACTTAAATGAAAAAATAAACATAACACTTCTATATAGTTTAAATAAGTTCAAGTTAATTATTTTAATTCTATTAAAAAGACTTTTTATAATTTGTTTGTATGTGCAACTTTTGTAAATTTCAATTGCTAAATTATATACATGTTTTTTTTTTGAAATATCGAGAAAGGAAAGTTGTAAGGTATTTTTTTTTTAAATAAAATAAATGCTGAGTTCTTATCTATTAATGTGTGTTAAAAACTTATTTTAACAAGGTTCGTCATGCTGATAAATAGAAGAAATTTCATCTATTTATCTCCAAAAAACTAAAGGTTTATAATGACAATTTTCTACAAAATTATATTCAAAATTTTCATAAAATATAACCTCACAATGTTGATAAAAGTAAACCAATGGCCATGCAAGAAGTTTCAACAAAGTCAGGGTTATATTGGAAATATGTTTACCGAAAAAGTTAATAATTTACGAATAGAGTTTATGCTTACAATAAGTTTGGTTCTTTCACCCAATTGGACATATTTTTAACAACAATTTAATGTTTTATTGACAGAAACATTTGTAAATAAACTAACAACATTAAAACTTACCAGAGGGTTATTTGGATCTATGTCAATGTGTGATAATTTTTTTAGGAATTGTTAATAATTTTTAATGTATGACTCGGTATTGTTTACTAAATGATCCAAAATAGTAAGTAAAAATTTTGCTATTGGATAAGTAGGTGAGTTTATGAAACTAACTGATTTTTATTGTTATGCTCATGCTAAAGTAATTTCAGAAAAACCTAAAATCAATTAACACACTATTCATTTCTAGTCTTTTTAAAAATTATAAATACGCCAGTCAAAACAAACTAATATTTCATTTACAACAAAACGTCATCAAAAATAACTTAGTACCTAGAATCGCATAATATTATATAAAAATTCTTAAAAATTCAATTTTAATTTGATTTTATTTTTGGGGCTTTTCCCCTTTTTTCTATTTCAGGCGATTTGCAAGTTCAAAGGGGTCAATAGGGCTGAGCACACTCAGTCGCTATATCCCGGGACCAGGACCGAAGAGGTCCTATTTTATAAAAACTTTTCTGGTGGATAAACGCAACAAGAACTTATTAAAACATGAATCTTTCACAAAACTATACAACATATCCACAACTCGGTAGAGGATAAAACAAATTAAAGCTACTAAAAGTTTGTTTACGGTAAATAATATTGTGAAATAAAGGGTCACAAATAAATGATTAGAAAAACCTTTGATTAAAATTGTTTTACTCATAATTCTTGTAGTGTCTTTAGGCTTTCAAAATTCATATTTCTAATATTGCGCTACAATAAGTCAAGAATACCTGTTTAGAGCAAGCATTACATACAAGATGTGTGAGCTATTATATTTACATAAATAGATAAATGGTCGTTATTAGATAATATACTGTGCTTCACTATTTGATATTCTCTTTTTTATTGGGTCACACCCTACCCATAGGAAGGGATACGCGATTGGTGGCAAGTATACCACCGTTTTTAGGATAAAATTGATCTAAAAAATAGATAGAAAAAAATATATATATATAATATATATATATATATATATATATATATATATATATATATATATATATATATATATATATATATATATATATATATATATATATATATATATATATATATATATAGGGTGTAATGAAATAAACTAAATGTTTAATGTTTTAGTCTAGAAATAAAAAAAAATAATAATTTTTTAACAATTGTTCTCCCAGTTAAAAATTAAAAAACAATTGGCAACAGAGCGCTACCTTTGTGCGTAAAGTCAGTGGTACAAAGAAGCTTACCGATCCGGTCGAGATATTTTTGTTTGTTTTTGAATCGGGAAAAAATATGCCGATATGTTTTAAATTAAAGACAAACGTATTGCAAGTATACCAAAGACTGATGAAAACGGACTGTGTGCGACCGAGAAATCTTATTCTTTAAGCAAAACAAAAAAGTGCTGTTTTAAAGCATAATTTGTGTTCTTAAAATGGATATTAAGCCTATTTTTATGGTAAGTACAATTATTTTTTAATTTCAAATAAAAACCAAACAATAATTGATTGTTTTTTACTTAAATTTAATATCAAAATAAATTGCAGAAAGTAATTTTTATTATTTGTATGTAAATAAACATCTCCTTAAAAAAAGTGTAAACAGTGCAAAAAACTCACAACAACGTTCGAAGTTGAGACTCGCTTCGACGAAACAGGCGCGGTGTTGCCAACTTTTTTAAACTTTGAAAGGGCATATTTCGAAAACAATTAACTTTTGACTCATATGTTTTTGGCTTTTTCGACTTACTTTTTTAATATAATATATATATATATATATATATATATAAATATATATATATATATATATATATATATATATATATATATTATATATATATATATATATATATATATATATATATATATATATATATATATATATATATATATATATATATAAATAAATAAAGAAGAGGGAAGTTTATTTAAAGTTAAACAACAAAGGTACTAAATTTCTTATCCCGGAGAGGGCTAATTAAAGTGAAAATTTAGTTTAACGAGCTTTGAAAATATTTATTTTCTTCCTCAGGTCTCCAATATGGAAAACAAAAAAAAAATTCAATCAAAAAAGGCAAATCTTTCCAATTTTAGGTATACTTACAACTAAATGCAATTTAGAAGTTGGTAAATCAACAAAGTAGTTTTACAATGTATGGTATCAGGATTATTTAGTTTTTGAAAACATAGTAATGTTTCTTAATAATTGCTGATACATTTTTAAAATATTTTAATTGTTGTTAAATGTAAGATCAGTACAGAATGGATGGATTTCTATACCACTTTATTTTGTTTAGATTTTTTCTTTTTTTTAATTTAATATATTTTTTTATTTTTTTTAAATTTATAAGGTCCGGATATCTAGTTAAAGTTAAGATATTGTTAACTTAATTTAATATAAAATATATATATATATATTTATATATATATATATTATATATATATAATATATATATATATATATATATAATTTTAATTAAAATGGGGAGGTGATAGGGACCATTTGAACTTTTGCCAAACATATTTAAAAAGTCTTACGGTTTTCGACTTATTGGGGTTTTGATTTTTAGTATGAAAATATGCGTTTTTTCCGTTATCACTAAAAGAACAACGGGTTTTGGGTCATAAATACCTAAAACTGTTTTTTTTTTTTTTATTTAGAGAAACACACAAAAAAAAATTGATCAAACAAATAATAAATAAATATTTTTTTTTTGGGATACTAAAAAAAAGGAACTTGTTTGGGCATTAAAAATAAATTAAAAAAATCTTGATTTATTTTTCCGAACAGGTCAAAAAAATAATGCCAGTGCAGTAAATTAGTTAGTTTAAAAAATGGCAGCTTTCATAACGAAGAGTACGCAGATATCGTTTACATGTATGGCAGAGCAGATGGCAATGGACTAAAGCACGACGGTTGTACCAAGAGCGATTTCTGGGAGAAGATTGCCAATTTCACCGTGTTTTACAATATTTCCCCGATGTTTCACGTCAAACGTAATGAACCCCTGGGCGACATCCCCAAGTCGAAGATCTAATCCTCCAAGCGTTTGCAGATGATCCCACTAAAAAACTAGGCAAGTTGCTGCTGTTTTTGGTTTGTCGTTAGGAAGGTTTGGGGAGTACGATGCATCCTAAGGGAAAAAATCCCCCTTTCATGGTATCAGCGTACAACGACTTGAAAATGGTGATCCATTTGAGAAGCCAATTTTTGCGTTTTTTCTTAAATAGTGACATTGAGAATTAAGGTTTTTGGGGAAAGCATTATATGGACGGAAGAATCCAATTTTTCAAAGGAAGGCATATGAATTTTTTCAAATTTGCATGAATGGGTGATAAGCACGAAAATCCACACAAAAAAAACAGTTTTTTTCAGAAAAAATTTTCCCCGTTAATGTAGGGCCCCGGCGTCATTCCAAAGTTTTTTGGGCCCTTTTTTTTTTGCCAGAAAGATTAAAGGGACAGCTTTAGAATTTCGCAAATTGTTCTTCCAGAATTACTTAAGGAATACAATTTCTAGATGATATGCAAATTGTTTTCCAAAACGACGGATGTCCAGCTCATTTCCGTTTAGAGTAAGATAATATTTGATGATATTTTTCCAAATCCCGGGGATAGCAGAATGGACCAGGTGGCCTGCTAGATCCCCGGTCTTGACACCTTGGGGATTTTTATGTCTGGGGGGGCAAAAGAGTTAGTTTATACGAATAAATCATATCAAGAAACCATTTAAGAAAAGTTCGAGAAGCTTTTCAAGAATGCAGCAAGACAGGTTATTCATACAACAACTACCGAAGTAACACGTAAAGCTGAGCATGTATTAGAAACAATTTTTTAAAAATAAAATTTTAATTAATTTTTTTATTTATAATTTATTTTTAAAATTTAAAATTAATATTTAAAATTTAATTTTTTTAAATTTAAAATTTTTTTTAAAAATTTAAATTTTTATATTTAATTTTTTATTTAAAAAAAATTTATATATATATATATATATATATATATATATATATATATATATATATATATATATATATATATATATATATATATATATATATTTATTTTTTTTTTATTTTTAGATCAATTTTATCCTGAAAACGTTGGAATACTTGCCACCAATCGCGGATAGGTATTTTAATGTTTTTGGTTTTATTGCGGTTTTTTGTAAATAAACTAACAACATCAAAACTTACCATAGGGTTATTAGAATCTATGTCAAGGTGTGATAATTTTTTTAGGGAATTAATGAGTTGCATGGTTATAATGGGGTTTCATATGGTTACCTTTTTTTTTTACTAAACTTATTTTTTTTTAAATTAAAAAACCCAAAAGATTAACCCCCCCTTTTTACTTTTAAAATTAATAAAATACTAGTCATAGGAGATTAACATATCATTTATGACATTACGTTACGAATGAGGACAAAAATAATTTAAGGTATGTTTAAATTCTTATAATTTAATTTTGAATATAATTTACCTTTAAGTCAATTATTTTTTAGATTATTTATTTGTTAACACTTTTTGCAGATCCAGATTTTTAATTGTATTATTTTTGGAAAAAAAATATCACATTAAAAAAAATTTCCATTGTTATAAAAGACTTTAAAAAATTACCAATGTATTTATAAAAAGTTAAAAATATATATTTAACATGATAAAAAAAGCAAATTTGGTATTAATTATTTTTAGTAAGTTAACAAAGGAATTGATATTCCGTCCAGTTTAAAAAAACAACTAAAGGGGTTTAAAAAATATGTTTTTAGAATAATTAGGCAAGAAATATTTAATTTTGGGTTTTTTTTTTTTATTTGGGGGGTCCACAAAGGGTTTATCCCAAGTACTAAATGGGTGACTTCAGTGGGGTGAGGGGGTTTTTTTTAAAGGATTTAAAAATTTTTAGATTTGGGGGGAAAGGAAAAAAATTGCGGGCAGGGGTTCCATAGTCTTGACACTCTAGGGGTGAAGGGGAAGGGGAAAAAAGGGGGGGGCCCCTCTAACGAACTGTAAAAGGGTGAAAAATTTTTACACGTGTTGCTCGGGGAGCGCCAGAAAGGAAAAACCCCCAAATTTCCCCTGAGCAGAAGCCGTAAAAAAACCTATGGGGACAGCCCTTACAGCCGACGATGGGCAAAAAGGGGAAACCTTTCGTGAGCGTTGGACTTTAAAAGACGAACAGCTCTTTTTGAAGGGGGTCCAGAATGCTAAGGTTGTAGGGGGACGCCATTCCCCAGACATAGAAAAAAAATTTCCCAAAGAGGGTCTGATTTGGGATACATCAGAGTGTACAGATTGGAAAAAGAAATATTTTCTGGTCGAAAGAGGAATCCAACTTTTTTAAATGCCGAAGCATGGATGAAATGTGTTTGGCCCCTTGAGGTTATTCTCAAAAGTAACGCCACTTGAAAACGACCTTTGTTCGCAGAACTTGGCCCCATATGTAAGGGATGAGATTTTCAAACTTTTTTCGAAGCGAACATGACTGTGTTTTTGAGGCATTAAACTGAACACGATTTTTGGGCCCCCCAACCAAGATAAGTTTGGGGTCTTGTGAAAGAGATATCTGCATTGACCGTTGTTTTCAAAATCAGAATTACAGGTTTAAGAAATTTTAAAACTAGAGTGGAGGGACATCGTCAGCAAAACTATGAATGGGATTGATTGTAAAGAGAAGATCCTTAATGTGTAGAAGAAACAGGGGGTACACCGAGCCCCGGGGGACCCCAGCATTAATTTGGTAGTGGGGGGAAGACCCCCTACACAACCGAATGTCGATTAGAAAGAAACTGAAAGCCAAGAGCAAAGTTTTGGGGAAGACCAAGAAGGAAGTTTGTTAAGAAGCCCATCTGCCAGACCTGATCGAAAGCTTTGGATATGTCAAGAGCAACGATCTGGGATTCACCAAGAAACTCAATGGACTTTTTTCCCGTTGTGGAGACAAAGGAAAGAAGATCAGCTGTGGGGCTACAGTGACGGGGAACCAATTGTTATCAAAGATCTTTGTTTTTCCAGATACTTTAAGATTTGGGAATTAATGTTTTTCCCCTTTCCTTTAAACAATGAAAGAAGAGATATGGTCTATAGTTAGAAGGGGGGCTTTTATCATTTTTTGGGGGGGAGGTTGACACGTGCAGCTTTTAAACCCCGGGAAAAAACCTTCGTAAGATTGAAAGAG
>JAHBCN010004143.1:0-67305 GCA_019359885.1 Listronotus oregonensis | reverse complement strand
CTAACGTTCAAAAGTTATTACACTGAAACGATTTTTTTGAAATTTTTAACACCCTGTAACTTAAAAACGAATTTTAGAAAAGCAAAACTACATAATATTAAAAGTTATTTTTAACTAAGGAATCCACTGTGTTTATCCAACCTTTATTTAACCCTGTGAAAGTATATATATATATATATATATATATATATATATATATATATATATATATATATATATATATATATATATATATATATATATATATATATATATATATATATATATATATATATATATATATATATATATATATATATATATATATATATATATATATATATATATATATATATATATATATATATATATTTATATATATATATATATATATATATATATATATATATATATATATATATATATATATATTATATATATATATATAACAGTAAAGCGCACCGTACTGCGAACATAGGGGGCTCCTGGACAATTTTGGATGTACCCAATTCTAAAATACCAATAATAGTTTTGTGGCTTGCATCTCAACTTCCGTCTCTTTTTCTCACGTGGCGCATTTTTGGTTAGGACTGGTGGGGAGTGCGGTAATAAATTCGGAAGAATTATCTGTCCAGTTTAGTTGTTTACTACGTTTTTATTTTCAGTAAGAGGATGCAGTGTTTATAGGCAAGTAGCAGGAGCTAGCTAGCGTCAACCGACTTCGATCTGATTTCTTATCAGTCATAAATTTAAAATTAGTTGCTTACGAGACCGCAACGTTTGCTGCTTAAAAACCAAACAGTTTTTCCTAATAAAATAAAATAATTTTTTCAAATAAATAATGGAACGTAGAAGATATTTTTAAGAAAATAATTTAATGTGCATTCATAGAATAAAAAAAGAAAAACTCCTTTTCAAGTTATCAAAGATGATCAAAAAAACCACCTTCAACAATAACCAAGATTGTCATAAAAACGCCTTCTGACATTTGCTAGAATGTTAAGGATAATAATCCTAAATTCCCAATTCCCAATTTGTAATTGCAATTCTTGTAGATTATTAGCCCAATTCTCCTGGAAACCATAAATTTATGATTTTACGTGACCTCAGAAAAAAAAATCGTGACCTCAGTAAAAACAATGTTTCTTATAAAATTTTCATTGTTATTTTTCATTTCCATTACAGTTTCAAAAAATTGCCTTCGTCTAAAATGATCATCAGGGAAAATTTCATTGGTTTTTCTTACTTTGTAGGATCGGTATCAATTTTTTTCAGCACTCTTTCCACTGATCTTCTGCTCAAAAAAAACCTGTCCTGCAATTGTATTAATGGAAACTGTAGGATTTTTAATAACACTTGCCACTACCATAATTTCTTTCATTTCCCTTTTGTTGTTTTTTTTTTGAGGCACTATCATGTTTATGTTTTCTTGGAGTTAAACAACCAAATGTCAGAAAGTTTTTAGTGACTCGGTACCTAAATAGTGGAAATCGTGGTTAGAAATAAATTATTAAATAATTCCCCAATTCCCCTAATAGGATTTCCATGGTGATTCCATTCAATAATTTGAATTTTGTCTTCCAGTTCGTAAACATCCATTATTAGTAACTATTATTGAAAAAAAAACCTTTTGGTCGCAAATAATCGACACAGTACAACTATTGCTGTCGAGCGTTCGATACTAAAGAAGTATTTCAGAAATAAACGTATTGAATTGTTCGCTGGAAAATTATTGATCGATAAGCAATGCGTGCGGCGTTTTTAGATACATCCAAAATCGTCTAGGATCGTCC
Organism: Listronotus oregonensis; assembly: GCA_019359885.1. Lineage (NCBI taxonomy): Eukaryota > Metazoa > Arthropoda > Insecta > Coleoptera > Curculionidae > Listronotus > Listronotus oregonensis. The sequence goes on along the minus strand of JAHBCN010004143.1, from coordinate 65,533 downwards.
TATGTTCGCAGTGGTCTGCGCTTTTATATATATATATATATATATATATATATATATATATATATATATATATATATATATATATATATATATATATATATATATATATATATATATATATATATATATATATATATATATATATATATATATATATACATTCATTTTGTTAAAAAAATTAAATGTAAAACATTATCATTTTTTATTTATTTATTTTTCTATAATTTTAAGTTTAAGTATAATGGGCATGATTGTTAAAAAATGGCTTAATATTATTATGTATTACTTATGTATTATTATAAAATTTATTTTTAAACACAAATTTTATATATATATATATATATATATATATATATATATATATATATATATATATATATATATATATATATATATATATATATATATATATATATATATATATATATATATATATATATATATATATATATATAATTTCTCCTGTTGCATTTCCTTAAACGAAAATATTTTTTTTAATTTTCCACTTATTAAAGGATCCTATAAAAAGGTTTTAAAAAATGACTAATAAAATATAGGCGATTGGTAGAGCGCATACACACAATGGTGCCTACCGCACGAATGTGTGTATTTACATAAAATGCTTCAACCTATTTTTCCCCCCATCATAACTTTGGCCTTCTTCCACATAAATGTATGAAATTTGGTATATAAATTCACATAAGTATTTTAATTGCCTGTTAAACTCGGAAAGTTATGTCAAATTTTCTCTGAGACATTCGATTTTAAAAATCGCTTGTTTTACTACTGACTGACTGACTGACTAACTGACTCACAAAAATTATGGGGCACTTCTCAAAGAGGTAGAAACTTCAAATTTGCTATTTTTACTCGGAACGCCCTAAAATAGGGCAGTAATAGTGCATATTTAGGGGGTATTTTGGAATTTTGCAATCTAATTTATCCTGGGTTTCTAAGGTAATAAATATCTTAGAATTTAAAATTCAGGCAGAATATTATTTACCTAACAAAGAAAATTGCTACATTTACCTATAATTTGTCCATTTTAGTCCATTTATTGAATTAAGAAAAAGAGACGAGATCTTACCGAAAATACTTATGCAATGTAAGGGCCAAGTTCTTATCCAAAACTCTCGGCCTGTTAAAGTACTGAGATCTAAAATAAGACAAAGTTAAGTCCCCAATTTTGTTTCACTCTTTTTAAACTGAGCAAGTATTTTACTGATCTTAGCTCTGAGCTTAGGTCATAATTTTTTTAAAGCAAAATCAATATGATGATAATATTTCTAATTACACCGGGTGTTTTTTGAATTTAATTTTTTTAAAATAAAAAATAAAATTTGGTTTATTGGTATGTGACATACACCTGCTATTACGATTTACAAATTGCATCGTACCAATAATACCTCAAAGGAAAAAGTTACACCACCTCAGGGAGCAGCTTTGAGGCATAATTTATTCGATTATGTTTAAAAAGATTATAATATTTTTCACAAAAGGGAGACCTTCGTCTAATTTTTTATATTAATTGGGTGATTTATAGAAACGACTTAATTTTTATGGTTGGGTTTTAAAAAATCGTACATAACCAAACACAAAGTTTAGACAAACTGTTTTTCTTTTAGGGTTCTAGTTTTATGGTTCGAATTCCGAGATTCGAGTTTCTATTTTTATAATTTAAATTGAAAGGTCAGGTTTTCGAATTCAAATTTTAGGTTTTGGACTGTTTTGATCTTATAATCCAGTCTTTCTTTTGGTCCATTATTACCTATTGGGCTATACTAGTCCTCAAGGACTGGCTGACGACTGGTGCCGTCATTCTTAGAGTGCAACTAAATGTTTCTGTAATAACTAGAAATCACAGCTAAATACATTTAGGAGTATAGAATTGACAACGCTTAAATTGTTTTAAACATAATTTGATATATATAAAAATTTTATTTAATTGATCCACGGTCCAGTTTTATTTTTAAATTTGAACTATATTTTTTTTATCATTGACCTTTTATAATATTTATTAAAAATACTTGCTTATTACTCAAATATGTTTATTTAATTAAGTACCTAATTTTTTCTCGGATTTAACAAAAGGTAATATTTTATTCTCTTATCAGTTTGACTCAAAGTTAAGACTGAACATAGGTATAAATCTGTGCACTTTAAAACTTTAAAGGGACGTCTCAGAAGTTGTAAGAACCTATAGGAAAGTTTTAAATGCAACTTGGGTTCTTACGTATACGGAGATAACTCACAGATTATAGAATGTTTCACATTGATTTTGTGTAGCAACTAATACATTTATTTGTAAGTCAGATTAATGGAACGTTTACATTTTAAAATTTTAGATAATTTTTAATAATCTCTTTTTATTTATTCTTATGAAGCTTTGGTAACCTATTCTTTGGTTAAACTATTTAAACTTCCACTTTATCTTGTTGATCATTTTCTGTAATTAACAACTGATAAAAAGAAGTTATTGATTTAAAATAAAAATATAATAAGTATCGATTCATGGCCCGGCGCATCCACCATTAGGGTGTACTTTTGTGTACAAAATATTTTATCAATTTGGAATAAATTATATATTAATTGTAATGTTTTATATTTTTTACTTTTATTGACGATATCCTCTTAAAGAATATATTTGCCTTTGTCTAGAGTCTCGTGCAAGTGGAAGTCCAATTTTGGAAAGCGTATTTATTAACTAATAAGTAAGTTAATTATTTATTCTGAGCTACCCTAAGCCTTTTTTTTGTAGTGTCAGACTGTGGTACAACTATGGTTGTGTTCTGGTTATAGATACTGTTATAGATATTGGAAACCAACTGCTGCTTGCTCTTCCCTTGTTTTCAGATCACGTTTGGTTTTGCCGAAAATAATTAGTATTCGAAATACAATGACACCTTATTCGTAATTTCTTGATGCTTCTGCTTAAAAATATTTTTGTTTATTTTTGTCGAAAGTGCCATAGCTCCATTAAATTGGTTAATTTTAAATTAATTAGCCGTGGAAAAAAAAATGATCTTTTATTTTTTACAACTTCTTCGGACGAAGTTGGAATTTGGAGACTCGTAATTATGATAAGAACCTATTTTTTTTAGTGAAACGTGAATAGCTCATTGCGATATCCTAAAAAAGAATTTTGTTCCACATAATAAAAAGAATTTTGATTCATATAATAATAATAATAATAATTAACGTCTTTTATTGAACATTAGTTATCTTTACAATATTAAGAAAAACATATAGTTGTAAGCATTTTGGTGCCAGCACTAGGCGAAATTTAGCTCTAGGTACAAGGTACTAGCTATTCTTACATTTAACCCAGTGTTAACATTATAAATAATTTAAATGTAGCTTTTCATAAAATAACAATGTAACAAAAGAAGACAATACATATTAAAACTTAAACCTAATAGAAAAAGATGTAAAATCCTTAAAATAAAAATACGAACACTGACATCGGCACACTAAATACGAAGAAGCATATCTCTATACCTCTTTTTAAAGGTTTTATTACACCAGGATTTCATATCTTGAGAAAAGCTATTATACACTGTAGCTGCTTGGTAAGAGAAGCACCTTTCAAAAGTAGTCGTGTTGTGTTTTGGGATGGACAACATATTATTAAACTTGTCTCACTTCTAAAATCACTCTAAAATGCAGCTTTTCCCTTAAATAGGGAGGTCTTCCTGTGGCCATGATAGTTCTGACAAAACTGGCAAAATGTAATTTTCTCCTATTGGCCATGTTCAACCATCCCAGCTCGGCCATTTTAGTTGATACGTGATCAAACCTACGGAGACCAAAAACAAAACGGCAGCAACAGTTTTGAACTTTTTGAATTCGTTCTTGATTTCTTAGAACCAGGAATGGGCCATAGACAAAATCACAATAATTAAAAAAGGACAACACCAGAGCCTCCACCAAAAGTATCCTAAGTTTTGTGGCCAACAACACACGATTACTGTATAACAATTTTAGGTTCATAAAAGATTTTTGCAGCAAACCAGTAACGTGAGTGTCAAATGTTAACTCAGAATCCAAATATAATCCCAAGGATCTTACAGAATTCTTTACAGGTAAAATGCTGCCATTAATCTTTACTTGCATGGAGTCATCAACTCTTCATGTCTTTCTACCCTTAAAGTAAGTTATTAAGCACTTCTTTACGTTTAAAAATAAATTGTGCTTTGATGATACGTTTGCTAAAGCATCTAAATTCGCGTTAACCCTATATTTCGCTATATGGTGTTCGTAGGGCAAAAAGCTAAACATGAGCTGAGTGTCATCTGCATACATCTGACTAGTGCATTACTTAATGTAGTTTGATAGATCAGCCGTATAAAGAATGAAAAGTGGAGGCCCAAGTATTGACCCCTGTGGTACACCGGACGTAACATGGCCCATTCCTGACGATTCGCCATCAAGAACTTAACACTGCCGACGCTCGGTCAAGTAGTTCCGTATAAAACAGTTTCAGCAGAAAACCCATAATAGCGAAGCTTTGCGCAAAGAAGCCTATGGTCAATTGTATCAAAAGCCTTAGAGAAGTCTAGCAAGACTAGAGCCGAGACACGACCCCCATCAAAATCCCCCCCAATCGAGTCCACAACCTCAGACATAACGGCTGAGGTACCATTACCGCCGCGGAAACCTGACTGATTATTAGGCAGAATTTTAGATTTTTCCGAATAGGCGGTCATCTGTTTGCATACAAGTTTTTCAAGTATCTTAGATAAAACCGGCAGTTTACTGATTGGCCAAAGATCGGAAAGGGAATCGGGGCTGTTCACTTTAGGAATAGGGTGAATAAAAGCTGTCTTCCAGCACGATGGAAAATAGAAATTTTCCAAGCACACGTTAACCAAATGTGTAATGCAGGAGTCAATAACAAGGCTGCAATACCCAAGCTTATTTAAAGTAATGCCGTCGGAACCAGCCGCGTTAGACCTGACTTCGCTAGGGGCGTCGTTCACATCAGCAATGGACGCCATAACAAATTCAAATCTATCATCATTTATTGGAGGAAGCTTATCATACCAAGCCGACGCCTCCCCACAATCCCCATCTATAAAAACAGAAGCAAAATACTTGGCAATATCGTTAACATTTTTAAGGTGATCTGAAATACTATGTTGTCTACTATCGAACATTTAGATCTGTCAGAGATTTGCACATCTCACTACTATTACTATCCTCAGCTATTCGGTCCACATGCGTCCTCTGTGCCCTGCGAATAAGAGCAAGAGTACTGTTTCTAAGCTCTTTATATGCATTCCAGTTATAATTATTAGTGGTTTTATTACTTTTAAATCTTGTTAAAGCTTGATTTTTTAGTTTGATCGCAAATTTTATACCTTCATTTAGCCAAGGAGGCCTAGGTTTCATAACTCTTACCGTCTTCAATGGTGCATGAATATTAAACAGTTCTGTTATAAAGGTTGTAAACAATTGAAATGTGGTACCAGATAGTTAGTAGGTATTTTAAGTAATTCTAAAAAATAGGGGAACATGGGGTAAGATGACGAATGTGGTATGATGACTATCGCTGAAATTTTGCCTTAAAATTTATTATTTTAAATTGTACATTTGGCAACGTTTAAGGCGTTGAATGTAGTAGTAAGCAAGGGCAGCATTTGTCGCAGCAGTTTGTAGTTTGACGTACACGTGGTCGGATTGTTTTTTACAAGGGTCGCTATAATATTTTTATTAGATTATTTAGTGCTTTTGCCTGTTAATAAGTAAGTATGATTTTTATTATTTTTACAAACAATATACTGGTATAAAGAGTAAACAACCACTGCTTGGATGTATTGATTTTTTTATTTTAATTTAGAAATAATAAAATAAAGTTATTTGTGCATCAGGGGCAAGATGACAGGGGTAAGACGACGATTCGTCATCTTACCTCATAAATATTATGTTTTACCCTTCAGTATAAAAAACTATAACAATGTTATTGTTTTTTATTGCAGAATGCCCAGAAAGTACAAACGAAAGACCAACCGTAGAGAATGGCACGAAAATTCCCTCAGGTTAGCGCTACAAGCTCTGGAACAAGGTACTTCATGTTGTAATGCAGCGGCTATTGAGTATAAAATTCCTGAGGCAACGCTGAGGCGATATCGAAAAAAACAACTCACAGGGGAAAAACTTCCACAACATGCAGGTCGATTTAAAAATACTTGTACACCCCAGCAGACTGCAGAATTTGTTCAATATATCACAGAATGTAATAGGCGTGGCCTTGGACTGACATTTGCTGAAGAAAACGGAATACAACACGGGTTTAAAACAGCCAACCATCTCAGCTTGAGAAACCCAGAAGCCACATCTGTTGCTCGCCTTAGAGGGTTTAATCCAGTTGCAGTTGATTTTTTTTTCTTAGAGATATTAAGGATTAATATAAATTTAGTGCTGATCGCATCTATAACGCAGACGAGTCCGGCCTATCCACAGTGTCAACAAAACTACCAAAAATATTAACGCCTAAAGGACAACGTCGAGTAGCCAAAATAGTATCCGCTGAAAGAGGCCGTACAACAACTTTAGTTTGTTGCATGAACGCTGTGGGTTCCTACGTGCCACCTTTTTTTGTATTTGCTCGTCAACGAATGAAACCTGAACTGTTAAATGGATGCCCTTCTGGTTCGCAAGCAACGGCACAAAGTTCCGGATAGATGACCGCTGAGAATTTCCTGGCATATTTACAACATTTTGTTAAATACGCAAAGCCGTCCATTAATGATCCGGTGTTGTTATTGGTGGACAACTATAGCTCACACATTTCCCTTTCGGGTATCAAGTTTTGTAGAGACAATGGACTAATACTGGTAGGATTTCCACCTCATTCAACACATAGGTTACAGCCGCTCGATGTTTCTTTTTTCGGTCCCCTGAAAACCTACTACAATCAAGTGTGTGATCCTGGGGCAGTAATTTCAGACAGAAATCTCTGTCCTTTATTTGCCGAAGCTCACTGTAAAGCTGCCACTGTAAGCAATGCTGTAAAAGGGTTCAAAGCATGCGGTATCGAACCATTTAATCCGATAATTTTTAATGACAGCGATTCTGCCGCAGCAATAACGACAGAACGGGATAATCCAGAAGACGCTGTATTAACTTCACCAAAAAATAGGAATTCTCGAGGGAATTCTATAAACTCTCCTTTAACCATTGACTCGCAATCAGATTCTGATGATGGCGTTCGTTTATCTATCCTTGCAAAAAAAATCAGACTGAACCAGACACCACAACAAAACGAGCCTAATTTAATGAATGCTAGGAATTCAGCTGCCGATAAACTAGGGTCAAGTAAGCGAAATTTATTTAAAGAAAACCAAACAGCTTTAAAAGAAATTAGGCCAATACCGGAAAGGAAGTCCACAACTCGAAAAAGAATGTCTGCATCTGTTATTACTAGCACGCCTGAAAAGAAAGTTTTGGGAATAAAACAAAATGAACAAGCAAAAAAGAGTTGAAAAGAAAATTAAGATTGGAAAAAAAGGCTATTAAAGAGAAAGAAAATAAGTTAAAAAAAAAACGAAAGTGAATAAGGAAAAAACCTTTGGATCAGTCAACAGCCACAAAATCTGACTATGATAAGGCTGGCCCAAGTGCTCCCAATTCTATTAATCAGAATACACAAGAAATTCAATACAATTGTCCAGGTTGTAACGAATTTTATACAGATCCGCCAATTGAAAATTGGATCCAATACTCATCTTGTTTGTCGTGGTGCACTTCTTTTGAAGATGGCGAGTTCTATTGCGATTTTTGCATATAAGCCATCTTACCCCAACGCGTTCGTCATCTTACCCGATGTATGGGGTAAGATGAGTAAAATGTTAGTTTTTCAGTGTTTGATTTTTTAGATAAAGTAGTTTATTTTTTGTGATATTTGCTATCTTAATAATGTAGTAAATATATTTGTAGTTTTATATTTTCATTTTCACTTCTTTAAATAAATATTTTCGTTATTAATTTAAGCGTTTTCCTTAATATCGTCATTTTACCCCACTTTCCCCTACCTAATTTAAATGTTTTTTTTTGTAAAATGACATAAAAGACCGTCAGCTCATCGTAAAAAAAGGTTCAATCGTACCAAGTATGTCCTTTTAAATAGTAAATATTGACTATACGCTGATCATTAATTCATAGGTTTTACAGGATGACTGCCGTTAGTTCTTTCTAGAAAATGGACGTAAAAAGTGCAAAAAATATGACATCTAAACCAAGCGAAATTCGATGAGAAAAAATATGGCGGAAAATTTTCGGCATACGTGTATGTCTGTCTGTCCTTCTAAGGACCAAGCTTGACTTTGGCTTTTGCTAAAAAATGACAGTTCTTTAACAATCGTACTTAATGTGCAAAGTTAAAGTTTTTGAAAGGTTATTTACTCCGTATATATCAATTAGATGGCATACTGAGTACAATTGTACCAAAATGGCTATTTCTTGCACTTTATGGCTTTATTTTTTATTTAATAAACCGCAGTTATCCTGTTAAAACTATTAGCAAGCAAGAAAACAAACAAAATTTCGTAATGTCAAGCCAAGCAGAAATTTCTGTATTTTCTACCATCTAACAACCCATGCTGAAAATTATCAAAAATTGCCCTTCATAAAATTGCATAAAAATGTATTAACACTCTAACCAATATTTCTTCTTTGTGGTACTACATTATTAAATTAACAGAATGCTTTTTTAATAAGGGATTTTCAAAAAAAAATTAATATTGCTTAAGTAACTTTAAATACTTTTTGCAAAACGGTTTTAATTGTTTCTTAAGCAAAGCGCAACAGCTGATTTAAAAGCTTATGCGTCAATTTTGCTTTGTAGAAAATAAGTAATTGTTTTTTTTTTATATATATTTTCTTAATTAAAAAATAAACAATTTACTAAATAAATTTAATCTAAAACAGTGATTAAATCGCATACATAGAAAATGCAACACCGAGTAGTAGTAACGTCAATAAAGCATTTTAGTTGGAACTCCTCAAGAACAGCTTCAAATTTGATAAACAAAATTTTTAATTAGTTTGTTTTTCCATAGCATCCAGAATCAGAAACCTTTTGGAGGGCGCAAACAAATATTTGTATTGTTTAAAAAATATTTATGATATTTAAATAAAACAATTTTTTTAAGTCGTTGTAATTTTTAAATATTAATTTTCGTCTTTTTTACACAAAATCTTTTTTGTGGATAATTAAATTTTCTTTAAAAATAAATATATAATAATTTTTCCTATTTTTTATAGTTTTAAAGATATCGTGAACTTTAATTTCTGAAAGCAGAAACTTTGCTTAATTTTCGGGCTGTTATAATTGCTTATAATATATTTTTTATATTATAGTAACATAAAATAAATATTCATAACAAAATTAAAAATTTATATATTTCTTTAATATTTGAACAACTTTAAAAAACATTTTCTTTATTAGACATCTAAAAAAATATATTAAAATTTAAATAAATAAAAATTTAAAAAGAGCTGTTTATCAGTATTTTTTAAATATTTTATTAAATGTTAAACATTTCCTGCTTAACTTACATGTAAAAAATAAGAAATTCTATTTTATTTATATATTGCGTATAGCAGGTATCATCTTCTTCAAGTGCTGAGTGGTTATCGCAGTCACTTCCACTGCAAACCCTGCAAGCCTGTGAGCGATGAAGGCCACTTTTTCTGCAGCTAATGCTAAACCGCATCCTGTTTTGCAGGTGCTGCTGGTTGCGTCATTTTTACTGGTTTTAAATAATTGTCTTTTTGCCAACTTCATTCTTATGGAGAGAATGGAGAATTAATTTTTCATTGCTAGAGTTGTAACTAGACTCTTAGCACCTAATGATAAAACAATATTTTTTCCTTAAACTAGTCAAGAATATTGACTTACAACGAGTTTATTTAACAAAAGCTTCGTTAAGTAATTATGGAAAAATAAAAAAAAACATATTTTATTTATTTATTAATTCACTGGATGTGATACTACCTTCGCCTTTTATAATAAAGGTAATAATAATTTTAATCAAATTTTTAATTTATGATTATAAATTATTTGCAGCACTTAAAACTTTTATCGTTGACAGTCAAAGTGATGAAGTACTTTTCAATAAAGGTGTAAGTTGTATACTCACTATGTATGGAGCTCAAAACTTCCAAAAACTTTCGTATCACTAGTTTCAAAAGATGAAAGTATACAACTTCATTTACTACTTCCGACAAAGGATGCAGCAAAACAACATATTAAAAGAGTCCACTTATAAGTCCATCAATAAAAAATTAATTCTCTAATCCCTCCTGAAGAACGGGGTTAGCAAAAAGAAGAATATTTAAAACCCATAAAAATAAAGCAACGAGAGGCATCTGAAAACGTCTTAAAAACATATTTTGCTCTTGCAAAATAGGATGCGGTTCAGCATGTGGCTGCGGAAAAAGTGGCTTTCATTGCTCATCGGCTTGCAGGGTTTGCAGTGGAAGTGACTGCGATAATCACCCACCACTTAAAGAAGATAAAATCGAAAAAAATAAATAAAAATTAAATTTTATTGTTTTTGTATATGTAAGTAGAGCAGAAAATTTTTGACATTTAATAAAATATTTTAAATGTACTGATAAATAGCTCTTCATAAAATTTTATTTATTTAAATTTTATCATATTTTCTTAAATAACTAATAAAGAATTTGTTTTTCAGAGTTGTTTTAATCCTAAAGAAATATATAGACTTTTAATTTTATTATGTATATTCATTTTATGACACTATTATATAAAATAATCTTATAAGCAATTATTACAGTCCAGCAATTAAGTAAAATTTCTGCTCTCAGAAATTGAAGTTCACGATATTTATAAAACTATGAAAAAAACGAGACATTTTATGAAATTATTTTTGTACAAATGTAATTATCTACAAAAAAATATTTTGTGTTAAAATGACAAAAATTAATATTTAAAAAGTTACAACGATTTAAAAAAAATTGTTTCATTTAAATATCATACATATCGTTTAAACAATATAAATATTTGTTTGCCCCCTTCAGAAGGTTTTTAATTTTCAATAATACGAAAAAATTAAATTATTTAAAAAAAAATATCAAAATTGAAGCTGTTCTTAAGGACTTCCAAATTTTGTTCAGTTTTAAGTATTCATTGACGCTACTATAGGAGTGCTGTAATTTTGAGCACACTTTTAGTCTCTACATGTTTATATTGTTCGGATCCTGATATAACATAAAATGCCTTTACAAAAAAAGTACGGCCTTCAAAATTTGATCAGCGTATACTTTTATCATAGCAAATATGTTTACAAGTTTTTATCAAAATTCAATAAATAATTCTGGGTGTTGCTTTTTCTATGTTACTTTATATATAACATTCTTTAACTGTTTATTATTGGAAATCTAAATTGTATAGAATAACTATGCTTGGCTGGTTGTTCCAAAAAATTTTTTTAAGGAGGTTTCATGCTCTAGATCTGAAAATTTAACTTATTTGCCGGCCTAATGGTTTTACTTAACAAATTTGCATTTAACACTTTTTGTAAGGGGAAGTATAAAAAAGTAATAGCATAGTTTAGTCCAGATTTGGAGTGTTTTGTTAAAATATTTATGACAAAATTTATAAAAAATATATTTATCCTCTTTCTGAAAAATCGGAAAAATTAGGTGACCCTTTAATATAAAAAAAAAACAGAAACAGCTCAAGAGTAAGGTAATTAGTAGCTTCTAATATTAAAACAAATCATTTAAAATTTTTAAAAAGTAAAATAAATTTATGTACTGAGTAGCCCCATTTATTTTGTGAGACTGTAACTAATAACTGTAGCTTTATAATAATAGTTTGTTTTTAAGCAACCAGGTGATTTACCTTATATATAGCTGGTTTAAATTGCTAATTATTTTTATTTGTAGTCTAAAAACATTTTTAATGAGCATATTCCAATTCTACAGCCAATAACTAAAGCGGATATTATTAAGTACGCAAAAAAACTTAAAGATAAGATCACGTCAGGTCCAGATCGGGTTCCATCATTTATTTTTAAGGATTATATAGGTGCTTTTGTAAAACCCTTAATAATATTATACAACCTGTGCATTAAAACATTCACGATGCGTAAGTTATGGAAGCAAGCAAAAGTATGTCCCACTTTTAAAAATGGTGAACGCAATCAAATTATTAATTATCGATCTGTTTCCATACTTTCCATACAATTTTGCAAAGGTTTGTGAGTCCATTCTTTATGGGCGAATCAGCCTGTCAGTTCGCGCATATATTGCTTTCAACATGGTTTTGTAGATGGTAGGTCAACTGTTTCTAATATGGCATGTTTAACGCAATTACTGTCCGAAATCTTGGACAAGCAAGGACAAGTGGATGTAGTCTATACGGATTTTGCCAAGGCCTTTGACAGAATTTCGCATGCTGTTTTGCTTGATGAACTGAAAATGTTTGAATTTGATAAGCCAGTTCTGAAATTTTTCGAATCTTACCAACTTAACCAATAGAAAGCAATTTGTCTGTTATAATCAACGAATTCTTGGATAGAAATAAAGTAAACAAACCTTGTTTGGCATTAATATGTTCAGGGGGGCAAGGAGGGATAGTTCTTGTAAACACGCGGCACAACAACACACTAAATAACATCACTCCGGAAATAATAACTTTTTCAATGTTTATGGCATTGCTCTATAAATTACATTTTTATAAATCGATGATTCTTCATTCTTAAAAATTAATTTTAAAGCCGGAAAACTATTTTTGTTTATTATCTGAAGTGACAGACAGACATGACATTTACTTTAGATGCCCAATTCGATTGCTGTTGATCAAGTCAGTTTACAAAACGTGTTATTGAATAATACAACCTAATAGAAAGAGATAAAATGATATTGGAGTGCCGTACAACACCTGATTTACTATCATTTTTTATTAAACGAATGCTTGGAACTGTCATTTTAATAAATGTTTATATTTAAATCGATGTTGCCTATATTAACACAAAAACCAATATTTTTGAATAATTTTATAACATTTTCAAGGTAATTACCTGATTTTGGTTTTTGAGATCTGGCAATTGGTTTACGTTTTTCCAAAACAAAAACAAACAGATCACTATACCAAACATCCTGCCTACAAACTGGCGTTGCGTTAATTCTAGTCCTTGAGTTCGTTGGTTATAATGGGTACAAATCAGATGAATATATTGCAACATCGGGTGTCCCTCAGGGTTCAAACCTAGGGCCTTTATTGTTTTTGCTTTTTATTAAAGATTTGTGTCAAGTTATCGAGTGTAAAAAGTTACTTTTTGCAGTTGACCTTAAAGTATTCTTACCCATTGAAACACATGATGATTGTGTACTATTACAACAACAACTAAATATAATTCAGAGGTGGTGCGAGGAAAACAGACTCAGTGTTAATACAGCTAAGTGTAAAGTAATGACTCGTAAACAGCATTCTTTTTAGTATCCCTATTTCATATCGGGGGTGGTTTTAGAGAGAACTGGTTCACTTAAAGATCTGGGAGTTATATTTGATACTAAATTAAGTTTTGTTGATCACATCAATCAGATGATTCTTGCGGCGGGTCGGACACTTGACTTCATTGTGCGTAATAGTGGAAATTTTAACGATCAACGAGTTCTAAAGCTCTTGAATTGTACTTACGTGCGTTAAAAACTTGAATATGATTCATTAATTTGAAATCCTTACTATAATTGTATTTAAATAATATAGATAGAGTCCAGATGAGGTTTCTAAAATATTTAAATTTTAAGGTAGAAGGTGTTTATCCAGAGCGTGGTTCAGTTTACCGTGTTTTGTTGCAAAAATATAGATCTGAAAGCTTAGAACTGCGGAGGATCAGTGTGAGTTGATTGTCCTGAGCTGCTGAATCAGATAGATATCTTTGTTCCTAGACGAAATGCTAGAAATTATGTTACATTTATGTGTGAAAAAGCTCGAACTAATGTTGTGGTAAAATCGCCGATTAATTTTATGTGTTCCAGTTTTAATAAAATTTCAAATAGTTGTGATATTTTTAATTGTACTCCTAATAAATTAAAACGAAGAACCAGATGTGGTCAGGTAGAGTTCTTTTGATTATTTTTTGTATGTGTTACTTACCAAATCATTTTTATATTTATGTTGTATTGTTTAGATTTCTTAAGTTCTTATTTTTATTTTGTATTTATATTGCTCTGTAAATGGGTACTTGTTGGGCAATAAAGCTATTATTATTAATATTATTATTATTAAAAAATAATGCGTAAAATATGCATACCGAAATAATTTCAAGAAAAACACTTTATATTTAATTTGTTATTTATATACGGAGTAAAGAAACAAAATAAATATAAATTGTGTTTTATTGTTTTTTTTTTCTATTAAGCTTTTATTTTAAATTACCTGCAAATATTATATTAGCATCCTTCTACCCATTAGAAATCGATCAGTTTGTCCATTACGTTTATTAGGCACCACATGAAAAATAATAATTTTATTTGATAATAATATATTGACTGTTTACTACCAATATCTTTTATCGGCAGAAATCAATTTTGTTTTCCCTGTGTTGCTTTTTAACTGTCTTAAAAATGGAGTGTATGTATACAGTGGGTCTACCCACCACTACCATATGGAAGACTTTTTTATTATTAAGTTTACAAAAAAAAGTTATTCTTTATAAAAAGTTCTGCATAGTCCCAAACTTAAAATGCAACCATTAGATATCAATTTTTTTAAGCCATAAACGAGGTGTGTCAAAAAATATGAAGTTTACTCAAGAGTAAAGTACCTCCATTTTTTACAATACAGAAAAATGTTATAAAGTAAAGTTTTTTAATTGGAAATTATATTTAAATATGCAATTACAGCTTTTTAGCATAAAAATGTGGGATTGGTGATTATTTACTAATAATTTTTATACTTTTTTTATCTATCTTTACGATTAAGTAAATTTTCCATTTTTACTGTATTTTTACAAATACAAACTCATTCTGATAAACAATGTCAATTATTTTATGTCAGTGCATCTTAGTTTACGTTAAATTGTATCAAGCAAGAACAATTAATACGAAATTATAAGTTAATAATTAACAATCCTAAATTTTTATGCTAAATAACTGTAATTGCATATTTGAATGTAACTTTTAATTTAAAATAACTTTACTTTATAACATTCTTCTGTATTGTAAAAAATAAAGGTACTTTACTCTTGAGAAAACTTCATATTTTTTGACAAAACTTTTACACGGCTTAAAAAACGATATTTAGTGGTCGCATTTTAGGTTTTGGGCCATGCAGAACTTTTTATTAGGAATTACTTTTTTTCGAAAACTTAATAATAAAGATATATATATATATATATATATATATATATATATATATATATATATATATATATATATATATATATATATATATATATATATATATATATATATAGGACAAATAGTAATAATGGGGTAGAAATAAATAAATTTACACAGTAGAATCACAAAGGGATCCCCCAGAAATTATCTAAATAGAGGGAGCAGTAAAGATGTTAAGTGCTCAGTTCTAACTATTTTATTTCCAATATCTAGCTTTCGCCTACGATTGTAAGCTTCATCAGGATAGCTAAAAACAACAATAGAAAAAAAAAAGAATATTCAAACAACGAATCAAACACACAATTAGATTTTTAACTTACAAAATATGTAGTTACTCCTCTACGGGGTCAAGAAGACACTGGAGCGGTGGATCGTATAAATTAAAATACATATATGTATATAAACAATTACAACACATTAAACTTTTTTTATCCTTTATATCACTATTTAAAAAATCAACAAACAGTCTAACAGATATTAGTAAACACGAAAAGGACGTGCCTTTAAGAAATATAAATCACCGACTGAAAGGTGCAGCGATCAACTGATATTTTTTTATAAAAATTTTTTTTGGTGCATAGTTTAAATTCACCAAATGGTATTAATTATTATTTTTCTTTTTTTTATGACTAATTATATGTATGACAACCAAATGAAAATAAATAGGTAGTAATTTTTTTTTTTTTTTTTTTTTTTTTTATATATCTATATATAGTATTTGGATGTGTTTTTTTTGTCTTTATTTCTAAAGGTTAGAATATATTTCAGATATTGAAAAAGTTAATGTGACCACTCTCGAAAAATAATGTATGGTTTAGTTTTCAGAGGAGAAAGAAAACTGTTTTAGTTTATAAAAAGCAGGAACTTTAAGAGTTTTTGTAATGTTTTGTGATAGTAAATACGTATAAATTGAGCTTAAACCCTCTATATCTTTTGTTGTTCATACAATTATTGCATTAGTATATATATATATATATATATATATATATATATATATATATATATATATATATATATATATATATATATATATATATATATATATATATATATATATATATATATATATATATATATATATATATATATATATATATATATATATATATATATATATATATATATATATATATATATATATATATATATATATATATATATATATATATATATATATATATATATATATATATATATATATATATATATATATATATATATATATATATATATATATATATTACATTTTTAGTAAATAAAAGTATTGTTTTGACATTTTTTTCGTCACAAAGGTATACTTGTTAAAAGTTAATATGAGCAACCGTTTTCGAGATATTTGGATTTAAAAAAAAATACAACGCATCTGATTTTATTAAAGCAAAATTAAAAAAAAATAAAACAAAATGTATAATTAAACAATATGTATATTAATTTTCAATAAAATTATTGTTCCTAAATTATGTTCGGCAAAACATAAGCTAGATTTTATATTTTTTAAAAATTCCACCATTTACTTTTAAGCACATGTTAGCTCTGTGGTGAACACCCTGTATCTCGGAAACGAAGGCCTTGCGGACCCATATTAGTATAGACTTTTGTGTTTATTTTTGGGCCTTGACTACGTACCTGAAGTATTGACATTTCCTTATGAATCACCCTGTATACAGGGTGTTTCCTAACTAAGGTACAAAACATCAGAGGGTGATTGGCTAGGTCGTTTTAAGAAAAAAAGTTCCTATGAATATATGTCCGGAGTTGCTTCGTTTCTGAGATACAGAGCGTTAAAGTTTAAAGAAAAAAACGGTATTTATAAAATATCATAAATATCCTAAAACCGATTTGGTCGAAATTTGGTGCAGATATTTGAAGTAATAAGGTGCTTATTTAGCTCTAACTAGATTGAAATTATTAGCTCCAGTGGCGTCTCAGGGGGCACCACAGCCATATTAATGACGAAAAAAAGTACACCAATGACTTTTTCTTATAGTTTTTATATTTTTGTAGATTAAGCAACTAAAAATACAACTTTTTGCTTTCCTGTGTTTTCTTCATATCTAGATTCGTTTTCGAGAAAAAAAATAAAAACCACATTAACTCATTCTAAAAGCTATCCATGGACAACATAAAATAAAAACCAAAAATAAAAAATAAACACTTTCGACCTTAAAGTAAATGAGCAAAATGTCCACCTTCTGATAAAATACAGGACTGCAACCGATTTGTCATTGAGTGTCTGACACGTGCAAAAATTCCTGGAGTATTCCTTATGACATTGCAATTGTCAATTATCCGATTCCTTAAGTCATTCACATCTAGTACAGGAGTTTTATAAACAAGAGCTTTCAAATGGCCCCATAAATAGAAATCTAGAGGATTCATCTCAGGACTGCGAGGTGGCCAATTTTGAGATCCTGCACGTCCAATCCAGCGATTAGGGTAGGTGATGTCGAGATGCTGACGAGCAAGAGCACTAAAATGAGCTGGAGCCCCGTCGTGCATAAACCACATGTTGACTCTTACTTGTACGGGTACTTCTTCTAACAAAATGGGTAAATGATCTTGCAAAAAGTCCGTGTAGGATTCACCTGTTAATCTTGCTGGTAAAAAAAATGGGCCAATTAGGTAGTCACCAATAATTCCTACCCAAACGTTCAGCGAAAATTGTTGCTGAAAATGACTTTCTCTAATAACGTGGTGATTTTCGTCGGCTCAAAAATGATCATTGTGAAAGTTCATAATAGCATCTCGTGAAAAATTTGCTTCGTCCGTAAATAAAACATTTGGTAAAAAATTATTATTGTATGCCATGGTAGGAATCAACCACCTGCAAAATTTTAATCTTGTTTGAAAATACCGAGGTAGCAGAGCTTGGACCCGCTGTATGTGATATGGGTACAGGAGGTTTCTTTTTAGAACTTTCCAAACGGTTTTTGGGCTGACTTCAATCTGCTGTGCAATCTTCCTGGTACTATTTGAAGGATCTTCTTCTATCGCATTAAGTATAGCTTCTTCTAATTCAGGCGTTGTTACAGTTTCTGGTCTTCCACCACCTGTATTTTTATTAAAACTCCCAGTTTCACATAACCTTGCGTGTAGCGTTCTAAATGTTTTGGTACATGGAATTACTCTGTTAGGATATCTGTCCTGGTAAATTCTTCGTGCTTCTTCCGCATTTCCATTTGCTATTCCTTAAATAAAGTGCATGTCAGCGTTAGTAAAATTATTCATGATGGTTCACTGCTAATTGACAACTCTGAATTTTACTGATATGACAATACTATCACTGTGAGCTGGTCTCCAAAGCGGGTAAGTAGGTACTAGATTGGACTTCGCAATAATTTGTTATAAAAAGCAGATGTGGTATGCCAAAAATTTGATAATAAAAGTCGAACAAGTAAAATGTTTATTTTCATAGTAAACAAGATATGAGGTTGCTTCATCTAAAAAAAAAAACTACAAAAAAAGTAATTAGTTTACTAAATCGTTTAAGGATATTTATGATATTTAAATATCGTTTTTTTTTTAAGTGTCAGACACTCAATGACAAATCGATTGCAGTCCCGTATTTTATGAGAAGTTGGACATTTGCTCATTTACTTTAAGGCCGAAATTGTTTATTTTTTATTTTTGGTTTTTATTTTATGTTGTCCATGGATAGCTTTTAGAATGAGTTAATGTGGTTTTTATTTTTTTTCTCGAAAATGAAGCTAGATATGAAGAAAACACAGGAAAGTAAAAAGTTGTATTTTTAGTTGCGTAATCTTAATAAATATAAAAACTATAAGAAAAAGTCATTGGTGTACTTTTTTCGTCAATAATATGGCTGTGGTGCACACTGAGACGCCACTGGAGCTAATAATTTCAATCTAGTTAGAGCTAAATAAGCACCTTATTACTTCAAATAACTGCACCAAATTTCGACCAAATCGGTTTTAGGATATTTATGATATTTTATAAATACCGTTTTTTTCTTTAAACTTCAACGCCCTGTATCTCAGAAACAAAGCAACTCCGGACATATGTTCATAGGAACTTTTTTTCTTAAAACGATTTATGAAGTTTCGTACCGTAGTTAGGAAACGCCCTGTATATCATATCCTTTAAATGAATAACTCTGAAAGCATATGCTTCAACCTCTAGACTCAACCCTTTGACAAGAGCAAATTCCATCCCTGAAATCTTAAATAAAAAGGGGGGTCAAGTAGCACCTTATTTAAAAACTTTTCGGATTATCTTTATACCTACCTACATAAAGCTGTTTTGATTTAGTGGTTATTGAAATACCGATTGGCATTTACAAGAAAGGTAAAATATCTGATTTTTTGGTGCTCAAAAATATTCCTAAATGAAAACGATTTTATTTGGGAATCAGAAATATTTTTATGCTTAGGCGTTATCCCTAACTACAAGGCCTTGGGTTCGATTCACCTCTAAAATCTAAGATGGAATGGGAAGCCAAATAGCACCTCATTTTAACGATCTCTTATTTTTTTTGAGGGACATATTTTCTTTAGCTGGTTTGGTACCGCAGTTTTCGATATACACGTTCTAACGCATTTAAGTTTCTACACAAAAACAAAACTTTTATTTTATGAGATGTTGAAAACGGTCGACATTAGCTTCCATGTAGTAATAAAAATTTGGCTTTTATCTTTCTGACACATTTCGGAGCATTTTAGAAGTAATTTTATTACTTTCGACAATAATGTCTTCGTGCTAGGTTTCCAATGATTCTGGCGATCTATACGTCCAATCCAGCGACGAGGATATTAGACGTCTAAATAGTCCGGATCTTGCTAAAATATTATTTGGTTTTCTACGTTTTAATGATTGTTTTCGATATTTTGGTTATTAAGATTTTAAGGTATAAAAATAGTCCCATTATTTGGTCTCCAAACATTTCAGAACAAACATTTGATTTTTGTGAATACTAAATATGTACCTCGTGGTATATCCTAGGATTCTCACCAGACCAATAACCACAGGTATGTCGATTAACAGTGCCATTTAGGAAAAAGTGTATCAATCGGAAAAACAGATATTAGAAAGAAAATTTGTAATATTTTGTGGCCTTTCTCTCATTATTACATCTGTAGCTTTGTTTCATACCGGCTTCTAGATGTTTTTTTTATTAGCAACCAATCATGTCTTCTATGATTTTGTCCCTAATTAAAGAACATACTTTTGGCGAAAATTTCTACCTTCATCTCGTTCATTAAACATTAGTGGTGTGCATCTAGCTTTCTGGTTATTTCCAAAAAAATACTTAGTATTTTTCATTGTTTTTTATGTAGAATAAACTATTTTTATTTTAGTAACACTGAACATTAACCAGCAAATTAACTATAAAATAATTAGGTGCCCAGAACAAGTAATTTTTATTTTTGGTTGAAAAAAAAAGCAGAATAATAGTACCGCATTGCTAGAAATATCCATTATTTGATATATAGATAAGAAATACATTTTTTCTCCATTAATAATAACTTGGTTAAAACATAGGCTACCTATAATTTGGATTCTAGTAAATTAGTCAATAAAAAATAATTTATTCTGTTTAAGGCAAGTTTATTAAAACTCTCATAGAACGTCACCCTTCGTAGAAAAAATGGACCAATCGTAACAGTATGTCCTTTTAAATACAAAATATTAACTATACGCTGATTATTCATTGATAGGTTTTACACGATGATAAGAAAAAATATGGCGGAAAATTATCGGCGTACGTGTTTATTATCCTAAGCCCAAGCACGACTTTGGCTTTTTTAAATAAATGGTGGTTTTAAGACAATCATAGTATGCTAAGTTAAAGTTTTCGAAAGGTTACTTATTGCGTATAAATACATTAGATGGCATACTGCTCAATCGTTTTATTTTTTTATATATAAGGGGTTAATTTTAGCCCTTAGGAAACGATTGTAATAACAATTTTCATATTGTATAATAAACATATTTTTTAAAAAAGTGTCAAGTAATAAAAAACGTGAAAGAGCGTCCCAGAACTTGTAGAAGACGATGTACAACATCATTCCAAGGTCGGCAAATATCAATAATAGACTGTAGGAATCGTCTGAAAACCATAAGTGAAATATCCAGGGAACTTGCCAGGCTTGACAGGGTGAATGTGTCTCGACAAACAATAACGCGTAGGCTTAATGCGGTTAATTTACGTCGCAAAAGACCTTGGGGCATTCCCAAA
This sequence comes from Listronotus oregonensis, assembly GCA_019359885.1. Classification (NCBI taxonomy): domain Eukaryota; kingdom Metazoa; phylum Arthropoda; class Insecta; order Coleoptera; family Curculionidae; genus Listronotus; species Listronotus oregonensis. The sequence continues at coordinate 43,959 of JAHBCN010004143.1, read as the reverse complement.
CTTTTAATCCAGCAAAAAATGCCAGGCTGAAGTGGGCAAAGGAAATGATCAACAATGGTATTGACTGGAATAATATATGTGGATGTTTTTGGATTAAACGAAAATTGGTTTAATTTCTAATTCACGGCGCGCTCTAGTTTGGAGAGCCTCAAGAAAACGCGGCCTACTGCAAATGGCCCAACTGCGAGTGTCTTTTTAAGGTAAAAGCGTTATGTTTGGGGGTGGTATTATATGAGGCGCTAAGAACTCCTCTGAAGGTTATGAAAAAAAGCTGTGTTGTGCCTTTTTTCGTTTTAGCTTTTAATAAGTACTAATACTTCTGATATTAAAATACAGTATTATAACACATTCTTTTTTACATCAAGATTTGTAATTATCTGCTACCCTGGGAACCAAATGAAATTTGCAATTCTCAATGGTTTGCAGATTTGGACTCTTTTTCATGGTATCGGAAAATTACAAATATTATTGTATGAAAGCCACTTTTATAAAATATTTTTTTTCTTAATTTTACAACCCTATAGTCTTAAACTTAAGGAATTTAGTACCTATGTTTATAGGAACTTTAAAATTTGTTGTGTTTTTCTCCTAAGAGACCATTATTAAAGTGAGCATTAAACCAATTTTTCTTTTGGTCTATTGTTTTTCAGAATTATTAACTCCAACTTTCGTAAGACAAATGTTACCGTGTTTTGACGAACCTAACATAATTGTTAAAAACACGTGTTTTAAAATTTAAGGCTGCGAATAATCTTACTTTTTCTGGATACCCACTTTCTAGGCTATTTACTAATGTTTATAAATAGTAATTTATATAATAAGTGCGGTATGAGCTTTATTACCATAAAAAGTGTTAAATATTGCCTCGACGAGGTCATAGACCGAGATGGAGTAATCACACGAGTATTGTAATGAACGCACCAGTTATATACAAAATTTTGTCTACGACCGCAAATATTTGTAAAAACATGATTTTTTTAATTTTAAATTTGTTTACGTCATGCAGTGACACAAAGTATACCTGTACCTGTACCTCTACCTGGTTTGGGTCCAAAAAATTAAACTAGTTTGTCATTCAATTGCTATGTCGACAAGGCCGTGTGTGTGATGTTTAATATTTCCTTCCCTCCGACATAAAAGAGACGGCTCAAATGTCTCTTCGCTGTTGCCGTCAAAATAAAAAAACCAAAAATTTTTCGATTGCTGTTTCGAAAAAAAAAATAAAAAATATGTTTTAAGAAAAAGTTTTCCTGACTTATTTCGAGACGATGTCCACGAATACAGTTGCTCCAGCCTATGGGCTTTTCACTCAATGCTCAGAGCAGTCATCGCTACAAAGAACAATTTATATATAAGCAAGTTTGCACAATTACAAACACTGCTAAAACGAAAAAGCAAATGATATAGGCCGAAGAAAAGCAAGACATTGTCAAAAGGAGAAATTGCCCAGTTTCTTGCCACAGCCGATGATGGGAAATTTTTGCTCGTTAAGGTAAGAATCTAAAGTTTTTATAGTTTTAAAAAATATCTGCAAAAAAAAACGAGCTTAAAGTTGTAGTTACTTTTAGCGTACTATACTTAAGTTTATTTTCCTTTGTTATAGGTTGGGCTAATCCTTAGCAATGCTGGAGCTTGCAGAAAACAAAAAAATGGCCCAATTATTATGCAAACATGTCAAATATAAAGGGAAGATTTTCCATATTAAAATTTCAAACACAAAAATAAAAATTTCCAGAGAATTTTTTTGTGATATCTGGAGGATTTTAAGGAGTTGATATGGTTCAAATTATCACAAGATTTTCTATAGGTTACAGAAAAGGCATTGCATATGGCATCCCGTTGGTATCAATACGTTTGGCAGCATGCCACACCCAGAATTATATACCGGACCCTTGTCACACCCGTTTCGTCGTTTATCCACATCCCTGTTGGCAGATTCTGGAGCAGACCCAATGACTGTCAAGCGCCATGGTGGATGGAAAAGCAACAGCGTAGCTAAAGGTTATAATGATACCTCTAAGAAAAAAAATGCTGCGAAAAATATTTTAGGTGCGGAACCTTCAATCTGCTACAGTTCATGTACCTCGTCCCCGGCTGCAGCTGCTTATGCCGATTCCCCAGGCATCAACCCAACAAGTTTTATGATTCAGAAAATGCTTAAGGTTACCTCTGGTGTAAATTTTACTTTCGATATTTATAATAATTAATTTTAAAATATAAATTGTATTGTACAGTAATATTATTAAAAAAATAATAAAACATGACTGTGTTTAAGTTATTGGTTTTGTCAAAGTGCGTTATGTAATAAGCATTTACGACTAGTGCGGTAATGAACGCGCTATGGTTCATTACCGTACTAGCACGGTAATAGGACTCATTATGCAACGCAAATATGCTTAAGTAATTTACATAATAATCACTTATCTTGCAGGTCGTAGATACAAAATATTAAACATTTTGAAGAAGATTTGACTATACTACTCATTTTACGGCATTAAATAAATTTGTATATAGCTACCCATTTTGTTGGTATTTAGGTAGTATTTCGCTAACGTTTTTTATAGTAATGGATGACACATTAAGTTTTATTAGGGTTTTGTTGAATAAGGGAAATTTCAGTAGCCACCCATGGTGGTGGTAGATAATGTTGGATGATAAAATAGTGTTTAAATCATTAAGGTACCTTCCCATTCCTATGTAAAATAGTGGATTTGACCTTCTACGCTGTCAAACATTTATATTTATTTATTGTATAACGTAAAGTAACTTTTAAATCCGAGAAAACTCATATAGTATATATTTAACTTATTACGTATATCTAATATCAATGAAAAAATAGACTATTAAAAATGCCGAGAAAAATGTATAATAAACTATGTAAAAAAAATATCGATATTTAATGAAACATCGTTTTTTTTTGCAAAGTAAAACAAATAAACACATTTTTAAAGGAAGGTCATAATCAAACCAAAACAGTTCTTGAGTTTTAGTTAATGATGTTATATAAGCGTAAATTAAAAAAAAAAATACTCAAATCACTCTAAATACCCAATAATTTAATTTAAATTTTTTAATAATTATTAAGAAATCATGGCATAGTCCTGCAGCCAGATAATACGGAAGTAAAAGTCAAACTGGCAGAGCACATTTTCAAGCAAATAAAGTTTTATTTGGGATAATTTTTTTAAATTTTGTGAGGTATATTACAAAAACAAAATGTTTGGTAATATTTTTTATTTTCTCTTAGGATAAGTATTCTTTGGGTTTTGGGATTGATTTACTAATTTGGAGCATCAGCGTCAATTTTTAATAAACACTGTGAGTGTTATAAATAAAAGGTTTTGAAGACAAAATATAATTTTAAAGTAAAATTAACTAGAATTTTGGTTTTTATATTTAGCAATGATATAAAACTAGTATAAAATGCTTTATTGAAAATTACCGAAAACCAATTTTAAAATACTTACTTTTCGGGATAGTTTGATTTATAAAACCCTAAAACTCTTTAAAATAAGTGTATTTTTTGTAGGGATGGGATCAACTTTTTTTTTTTCTTATTTTAACTTAATAAACCTTATGGATAAAGTTTCCTTAGCCTAGCAAAGTATATATTAATATCCAGGCCACCCTAACTATATATCTAAAGAGCTGTCCGTACGATCCAGGAATTTTTTTTCCAACAATGTAAAATATTTAATCAACTTTATGCTTGTAAGTTCTTAAACAGATTTAAGCTTAATGAGATGTAAAAAAGTGCCACAAAAAATAACGAAAAAAAAACTAAATTGGAATAACCATTTAATAGTAACTTTTGTCCACATTTAAAAAAATGTACCTACGAAGGGGTCCATTTAAAAATCTTATTGCTTTTTTAACTCGGGTTTAATAATTTATTTTTATTCTAAGATTTGCAATTAATTTCTAGTAAAAAACATTAAATATTTTTATTATCCTAAAAGTAAAAATATTTAAAAAAATAAAAGAAAAAAAACGTTATGATTTTGTTAAAATTAAATAAAAAGTAAAATTAATGTAAATATGTAGATAAATTTGATATACGTGGAATTTGAAATAATATCCCTGTATATAAACTCGGCTGCATTTATTTTGTTTGTTACCATCCATGGTAAAAACTAATTTTAATCAACAATATTCTTTTTGACAATTTTAAGCTCTTCTGTTTTGTCATAAATAGCAAAATTATTTGAAGATGTAGTAATACACATTTTTAAGAAATTATAAAATACAATAAAATTTTAACCAATTCAAATTATCAGAATCCCATTTTATTTTTTCTAAATCAATAAACCTATTTTAATATAAACCACAAAATCCAAACAAAACACACACCTTGACTTAAAACTGAAATTAGGAGCAGCAACCCAAAAAAGCCTGAAGCAAACATATTCGAAAACATTATTTAGTCACACATCACCCAAGTAACACACAATTTTAACCACTGTAAATCCAGACACTGTATCCAAAATTGAGTAATCGCTAAAAAAAGTTTAAAAGTTTTTAAAAGTTGCAAAGGGTTAAAAGCTTTCTTCTAACACTGGCAGAAGTTATATAGAAAATCACAAGCTCTATTGATAACGTCCGAAATTTACTAACTTAAGCCGGCTTTACAATTGCACCACTTAAAAGTGGGCGGGTCCCTAACTCTGCTACGACAAGATTTTAAAACTCCGTGAAAAACTCGCGATCTGAAGAATATATGTCCGGGAGATGAATATTTTCCAACCAAAAGCTCGCGCGGAACTGAAAGAGAATCAAACGGAGCAGACGACAGCGTTGGCGCGAGGCCCCACTACCTGCAGGACGGTGGCGCGCTTTTGAAGTTCTATTCCTGCTGATCCTTCTTTGTCAGGAATGCTAGCAATTTATAAACAAAGGGTTAAAAACGATAATTGTAAGGAACTCGTAGATTAAACATTCATCCCGAGTTTAGATCTTGTTTTCAGCAGAAAAGAGCTAAAAATTACTCTTTAATTACGAAATTTCGTAAAGTAAAAACCAAATTGGGGTTCAGCATTACTAGATACTAGTTCTATAACTATAACGCTAAATTAAAAATATATTATTCTATTTTTAACTTTGTGCGACAATGCTTATAATATTTTTTATTTTTTCAAGGAACTGGAAGAAGAATACATATCCGTATGTATTTACACATGATCGTGAACTTTAACAGGTTCCCAAACACGGGTTTACTTTTGATGCAATAAAAATGTATAGCTTCTTACCCCAAATTCTTTAGTCCTGCTTATTTGTAAATAGTTTTAAATTTCATCTTAAAACACATAGACAATAATAGAGGTTAAAGTGTTTCTTGTTTTTATATATATATATATATATATATATATATATATATATATATATATATATATATATATATATATATATATATATATATATATATATTATTTTATATTTAGTATTATTTTTTTCACCAAATTTGTTTTTCATACTTTCTTTTTTATTAGTAATAAAAAAAATTAATATTTTCCAAGTTTGGCTTTATGATGCATTTTTTAAGTTAATGTGCATATGATATTTTTTCTTTAAAAATATTTTTTAATTATTACTTCGTATAATTATTTATAATTAATCGTAACCTCTTCTTTTTTGTAATATGTAAATGTTATTTATAAATGCACTTGTAAAATCTCATTATTATAGCAATAACGAACTTGTATAAAAATGTTTAAAAGTAAATTAGGATATGCACAGGACGGTATAAACATCATATTTTGTATTTATCGGAACGGATAGATTAACTGTGATCAAAATTGCACAATTTAACGTTCAATATAGCTCCCAAATATTTAAGAAAATTGAAAACTTCTGAAAATAACATGCAACATTTTTCAAGGTTATTATTTCTCAAGAAATAAATCATACTTCCTAGAGTAAGATTGGAATAGAAACATTTAAAATATTTTATACGCGGTGTTCAGAAAATTAAAAACGCTTTAAATGGTACAAGAGTAAAGTGCATTTATTTGGGAAAGTATGGAAATAAGTTACCAAAAAAGTTGTTTAAAAGTAAAAGGTTGTCCTTAATACCAATTTTCGAAAAAATAGGCCTACTTTTATTTATTTGTGGTTAAATTTATTTTAATATTATTTAACTAATTTCAAATTAACAATGCACAAGTGTAAGTTTATTTACTCAAACACACTATCACCCTTTTGGCACATGCCTTTAAACGAACAAGTAATTCATCAAAACTTTTTCTTATATCATGTAAAGATATTGAAGCAATGGCATCTCTAATCGCATCCTTTAGTTGATCAGTAGTGGCTTTTATTGCAGGTATGCGATAAACATTTTGCTTCAATCTGCCTCATAGGAAAAATTCCATTAATGGTAAATCTGGACTCTTAGGAGGCCACTGAATTGGTCCTTGTCTCCCAAATCCAGTGGTCTGGAAAGATATGGTCTAACCGTTGTCTAACCGTTTCCGCATAATGGGCTGAACATCCATCTTGTTGAAAATAAAATGAACAAAGGTACTCTAATGGAAGATTGTCTAATTCACCGCCTAGGAAATTTCTTAACATAGCTATGTAACTTTTCGCATTACAAGTAGTGTCAAAGAAGTATGGCCGTATTATTCCGTAATAAAAAGGCGCACCCACATTACTTTGACACAGTACTGGCACTCGTGGATTCGAAAATGCGGTTAATCACTCCAAATATCGTGCATGTTCGAAAAACCCATTTGGGCAAAAATTAATTTTAAAAAAATTGTTCTTATAAATTCTCTTTCCTCTGTCTGGTTTGTCGGTAAACAGAAATTTAAACGTTTTGCTTCATTCCCTTTTAAACATGATTAAAATTGGCTTTATGGATGTATCTTGTTGTTTTAATACCTTCTGAATTTGGCTTTTTCAAAATTGGGGTTTGAGCTCTTTTTTTTAGTGGTAATGTCGGTGTTCCTCTACTGAATGTAATAAAAAAAATGGTTGCATAATTTTTATCTATCTCTTTTTTTTCTGGTATTTAACAATAGCCAGTGCTAAAAAACTTTAAAAATTATTTTACGGTAAGTAGTCTCGAAGCGTACACATTGGGGGTTTTTTTTATTAAAATTTCCCGAATAACTCACATAACATTTTTTAATTTTTCCATAACATTGCAAAGTACATTTTTTAATGTAAAGTAAGCAATTAAAGTGGCAATATTAGGGCTAATAAATTATCAAACGAAGTGTCAATAAAAACTTGTCACTATCCTCTACTAGTACAAAAATAAGTTTTAATTTTAATGGGTTTAAATTTATATTAAAATAAAATTTTAAAACCCAAAAAAATAAAATAGGAGATTTTTTAAAAATTGGTATTAGAGACTACCTTTTATTTTTGAACAACTTTTCCTAGTAACATTTTTCCATATAGTTTTAAATAAATGAACTTTACTTTTGTACCATTTAAAGTTTTTTTAATTTTCTGAACACCGCGTATAAAATATGTTAAATGTTTCTATCCCAATCTTACTCTAAAAAGTAGCAAATTTTTTTATTAAGAGTAGCTTTTTTTGATAAAATAAAAAATAAAGAAGTTTTTTCTATTCAACACCTTTTCCGTGTGGACATACTATATATACAGGGTGTCCCAGAAGAAATGGGACACAGAGCAACAGAAGATTCCTTAGGTCAAAATAATGAAATTAACGGAAACTTGCCTTATCCCAAAGTTGATAATAACTAAGATACAGGGTGTTAAACTTTTAATTTTGTTTTCGTTTTTTCGTAATAATTTCTTAACTAAATGACATAGCGATACAAAATTGGGGATTTGGGGGTTCTTTGAGGCGAGAAATTCAAATTTTTTCATACTTTTAATGTTGCTGATCGAGGGCACTAGCTACGGTCCATCCCACTTTTTTTAGATGGCATAACCTTTTTTAAGCTTAGTATATTGTCCTGTTTATTTAAAAATAAGTTAATATAATTCCTTTTACGTCAAAAACGTATACTTCATTTAGGTCTCTAGGAGCAACTGTTTTCGAAATAAATGCATTTTAAAAGGCACCGCAATTTTTCTATAGAAAATGGTTTTTGGCCAATTGCTTTTAAACTTTGCAAAGTAATAGTTTTAAACACGCTTATCAAAAGTCTTTACGGGCACAAAACCCTAAAACCCCTTTAACCCCCCCAAAATCACCCTCAAAGTCTCCAAAATTCCTAGTGACCTTCAAGGCTGATTTTCGGAGGGTTAGAAGGGTTTTTGGGTTTTGTGCCTGTGGAGACTTTTGATAAGCGTGTTGAAAACTATTACTTTGCAAAATTTGAAAAGAATTGGCCGAAAACCATTTTTAATAGAAAAATTGCGGGGTCCTTAAAACTGCATTTATCTCGAAAACAGTTGGACCTAAGTAATATGTTTTGCCCAAGAAAAATTATAGTTACTTCTTTTTTAATAAACAAGTCAATATATTAAGCTTACAAATAGTTTAGCTTAGTATTTTAACCTGTTTATTAAAAAACTAGTTACTATAGTTCCCTCTGCGTCAAAAATGTAAAATGTATACCACGTTTATGTCTCTAGAAGCAACTGTTTTCGAGATAAATGCATTGTAATGGACCCCGCAATTTTCCTATGGAAAATGGTTTTTGGTCAATTGTTTTTAAACTTTGCAAAATAATAGTTTTCAACACGCTGATCAAAAATTTCCACGTGCACAAAACTCAAAAACCCCTCTAACCCCCCCAAAAATACTCTTAAAAAATTTAAATCCTGTATTTAAGTATTTTAGGGGTTAGAGGGTTGCTTTTGTATATATATATATATATATATATATATATATATATATATATATATATATATATATATATATATATATATATATATATATATATATATATATATATATATATATATATATATATACCGGGTGTTGCTCCTTCGAGCGGGACATAGGGAAATTTCCCATGAAAATTTTTTGGGGGGCCCAATATTGGCCCCCTTTAATTATTTTAGAAAAAAATATTATTAGGATTTTTAAAGAGCACAAAAAGTTGTACCCAGTGTACAAATTTCAGCTCTTCTCAGTCCGCCAGCTAAGAGATAAATGCTAAAATAATTACGAATCTCCTATCTTCTTACGCGCCTGTATTATTAGAAGTTTATAATAAAATGCCCGAAAAATTATTTTGACCTCTTACTCTTAAGTTGTCAGATCAATGTCACATCATTTTTAAATAATAAACTATTTAAATTAAGAAAAAATCACTATTATAAAATGGTTTTATCAGGGAAATAGTTATCGAAGATTTGCGGACATGTTTGCAGCCTATTTTCCCAATAGGCCAATACCAAGTAAATCGACAAAGAACGGACGATACAAAAATTTGAAACTACACGCACAGTAATCAATAATTTTCAAATGTGAAGAAAATGGGCGTGAAAATAGAGACAAATTGTACAAAACGAGAGGGATTTAGACGTGATACTTTGTGTAGGGAGGCCGAAGGAAACATTAGCACGAGATAACTGGGGCATTACTGGAAAAAGACCACACCACAATATCTCGAATTTTAAAAAATGTAAATACCACGCTTACAAGTTCGAAAGACACCAAGAATTAAGAGACGGAGAGAAATACGACGACAGGAATTTTGCTTTGAGATGATGGAGAAAACAAACACTGACAAAGGTTTTTTACAAAATATTTGCTTTACTGACGAATGCACTTTTACATTGAACAACGAACCCAACATTCAAAATTGCCAGTACTGGAGTAACGAAAACCAAAATCAATTTGTTGAGACAAGGACTCAATATCCACAAAAAAATTTAATGTTTTGGGGAATTTTTGGACCATATCCTTGGACCATTTTTCCTTGACCGAAATTTTAATGCGGAGTACTTTTTGGAACTTTTAGAGGAAAAATTTTGCCTGCTTCGAACAACGCTTGTGAAAATCAAGAGATTTGGTATCAAATGGATGGCTGCCCAGCACACAGTACCAGACTGTGCGCGGGAAAAACTTGAACAACGCATTTAATAACGACATCATGGTTGAATCACGCAATATCTTGGCCAACCAGGTCTCCGGATCTTTTTGCCAAAGATTTTTTTCTATGGGGGCATTTAAAAACTAAGCTTTATACCAATAAAAAATATGAAAATTAAGGAATGCTATTTCCGCTGAATGTTCCAGAATATCGATGTACCAACTAGCCAACGTAAGAAATGGTTTTATAATCGTTTGGGTTATTGTCTGGCAGTTAATGGACGAATATTTGAAAATTTGATTCAAAACCCGATATTTTCGTCATAAATTGATTTCTAAATGTAGACAAATTTGTTTATTGTCTTGCGTAACTTTAGTGCATGTGTTGGATTAGCGTAAACTAAAATTAAATGCGAGGATTCTTTTTAAAAATTTCCCTTTTAAAATTGTTCAGTTTTGGCAATGACATTATAAATTAATGATCTAAATTGTCACTGATAAATGGGTTTGGTGTTTTTATTATTGATTTCTGAGTACAGGGTGCATAATGAGATACTACGTTGCAGAAGTATTTAAGCAGTTTACTCTTTACTGGTTGGTTGAAAAATGCTCAAATTTTCATTTTGGGTGGAACTTATTGTGCTCTTCAATTAATCCTAATAGCATTTTTTCTAAAATAATTAGAGGAGCCAATATTTGACTACTTCAAAATTTACATGGGATTCCCTATGTCCCGCTCGGCGGAGCAACATCCGGTATACATACATTATACAAAATATCCATAACTTTATACCCAATAAAACTTATGTATAAATAAATTTAGTCTATTAGTCATTAATATAGGCTAGTGGTTGTATGGCTTCTATTAGTAATTTTTACAAAATCACGAAAGTACTGCCATTTAAAACTAATCATTTCTAAATTATTGTGATTAATGTTTAGTAACGGTTTCAGAAAGAGGATAATATAATTAAATTATTTGTTTTACGAAATAAATTTATTTAAAATGAAGAACTTAAAATTTAAAAAATGTATAATATAATAGCTAATTTTCCTTTTATCAATTTTAAATGCTTTTATTTAAAAAATTACTAAACGCACGTGTCGGGATTTGAGAAAAATTCTTAATGTTTTTATAAACACGTGTACAAAAAAATAAATTAGTTAAAGCGGAAAACATTAAAAATATAAATAAATAAAATTGTTTTATTTAACTCCATAAAGGTTTTTTGAAAAAACATGAAGCAACGCATAATGGAAGAATGGTTGGCTAAAAATAAAATAATGTTATATAAACATACTCCAAAACTGTACCATTTTTAAGATACAGGGTGTAAAAAAAAATTAGAATTGGAATTGCGCTTTTATTTTCAAATTAAAGTTTTTGATTTAAACGAAACTTGATACAGCTGGAACATTGACCAAAATACACCTTTTAATTATAATCTTTGTTACCATTATGGGCCACTAGCGTAGTTTTAAGCTATTTTTTTTTTTTTAAATTATTTTATAATTGCTTTTTGGACATTAATATTACTGTAATTTGGTACTTAATAACTTTTTTTTGCTAGTTCTAAAAAATTAATTCGATAAATCCTTGCCCGAAACTGCGCTACTGGTCCAAGACTAATAAAAAAAGTGTATCTTTAAAAGGTGCATTTCGATTAATGGCTTAGCTGTATTAGGTTTTATTTAAATTGAGAAATTCGAGCTAGAAATAAATTTAAAACCGCAATTCTAAAAAAATTTGTTTACAGCCTGCATCTTAAAACTGGGGCCGTTTTTAAGCTATATTTATATAACATTTTTGCTTTATTCTTGGCCAAGAAATCTTTTAGTTAGCGAAAACCCGTACTTTCTAAAGCACCATGTATATTCAAGCAAGTAAATAAATTTATTTTAAAGTTAACGTAATTATGAAAAAAAAATTAAGTGTAAATCCATTATCTGTTTAATAATGATTTTTTGATTTCTTTGTAGAGAAAAAAATGCATGTTAGTTTCTTCCTTAATTCAATTTTTTTATAAAATATTTAGTAGGTAACTTAGAACATTAAATTGTTTTGTTACTTTTTTTAATTCAATCAAGATTTGAAGAAGAAACAATGTTTACAAGCAGCGTAGGTTCATACTAACAACGGAAAAGGATGTAGACTTCTGATCAAAAATATACAAAATGAGCCATGCCCCATTTTTACCCGGGTAATAGTTTATAAAAATTATAACTGTAGCCTAGCAAAGTATAATAAGTAAAATAAAGCTTAAAAATGACGAAAATGAAAATAATTGAATTTTTTAGTATTTTTGTTAACTAATTTTGTTCAAGTTTAAAACATATAAGCAAGTTAATTTATAATGGATGTTAAACAGAAAAGGGGTACTAAATAAATATAAATTTAACCCTCATACTTAAGCAATATTTATTTACTTAAAAAAACGCTAATCTGACGTTTGAAAAGTCAAATGCGCAATAAATGAGAAATTTCTTTATTTTCTTAGCAATGTATGCAAAAGATGTGTATGTAGTGTTAGTATTTTTGTTAATTATTTTCGACCAAGTGTGGCAAAAAGAAACATGCGCACCACGAAAAGAAAATAATGTCATTTCAATCCGTATGTTGTGACAATTTTATACGGGGGTTGAAATGACATATTGTCTTCTCTAGGTTCGCAATATAGACTCTTTAAAAGAGAAATGTTGTATTACGCTTGAGGTCGTCGGGAATATACAAGTTAATAATCATAAGATTTTTTTTATAATTATTAACTTGTATATTCCCGATGACCTCAAGCGCTTCCATCTAAAAACACTTAATTGGAGACATTCCATACTAGACAAATAAATAAAGCTAGTGTCTACGAAAGAAAAGATGTTTTTATCAGATACTTTGGAACTAAAAGAGCGGATAGTTTAAAAATTTTTAATTTTTCAACTGTAAAGAGGTGCATTGGATGGTTAATTTTGTTGCTCTATAAGGGGCTATACAGGCTATTTAAACTATTAAATTTTATAAAAGAGAGGTCACGGACATACCTACAAAAGACCCTACAGCTTCTCCAAGCTTTTTGGCAACTGCTGTGGCTGTTGACGTAATTTGTTTATGCCATTTAAGGTTATGCCTAAAAGTAAAGCCCATAAAATTTAACGATTCATTGCTCTGAAGCTCTTGCACACGTAATGTATGTTGGGGACAGTTAACATGCTTGTTTATAAACTTCTTACGGTGTTATACTCATTGAGAGTGTAGGCGACCTCCCACACATATCAGAATTCTGTGTTGCGTACTAACTGCTTTTACACAGATATGCTGGACCACCGGCTTAACGTGCCCTCCGAAACACATGTAAAAGAGTTTACAAGGCAGAAATACCACACACTGGTTTGCCATTGCCTTCTGTAAGGTGACAAGCTATAAAAAAGTCCGACGGACAATGCGGGAATCGAACCCGGTGAAAGGCTGGTACTGTAACTATTTTTATCCAAACCAAAAAATAATTTCGGAAGGGGCGCATATCACCCTCTAAGGTAGCAGCATGTCCACAAATTAGTTTGTTTTTTAAAGGACAAAAAAATCTCGGTTTATTTTTGATACTAATAAGAAACTTAACCTTAATTTTTATTATATCGTAGTATTTAAAACAAATTTGCTTTTAGAATTAAGGAAAGTAAGCTAAATAGACCAAATAGTGCAAGTTAACTTATATTTTTTAGATTTTACAATGTTTAATATGTTTTAAAAAAGTTCAGAAAATATTAAAAATAACTGTCATTTTTTTTTGCGTTACTATAAATACGTCCCCATTATAGGTGGTTTTTACAAGACAAGTTGTATAAAATATTTTTGTATTATTTTAAAAATTTAGGAAAAACCAATCAACATTTTTCCAAAAATGTTTCTTTGTAGTTGTTTCAAAATATCCCAAAAAGGTTATAACCGTTCAGCCTACTTAATTAAGTTATTAACAATATTTGCTATTTTTTCTTTCAATTTTTGGGGTTTTAATGAATTTATTAAAACTTTTGCATATTTAGCAATAATGTTGCCGCCTTTTTTATACGATCTATAAGGTCTTTCAAAGATATATACAAATTTTATAGGTAAATGTATGTTTGTATGTAAGTTTGTCACGCATTTTTTTGAAACTTTTATTCTGTTTATAACTATCTCTTTTGTATTGGCTTACATTTACTTTAACTTAAGAAAGAGTAAGGTTTTATTTAAATTGGTTTAGTACTTTTTGTAATCTGGACTAATTCTTATAATTGTAACGGCCTTATAATTGTAACTTATGAACTCATGTTTTTTAAATAAACACTAAATATACCAAGAAAACTGATATCAAAAGTTATTAGTTATTGTAAAGTAAACAAATAAGAAGCCCACATTTTTTTGACGTAGCTGCCAGTAATTAGAAAAAACTTACCAAATATAAAAAAGATAAAAGTGTATTATGTAAAATATTTTTTACACTTCATTTTGCATCGGATATTTCGTTCCTATTTGATTAAGTTTTATATTGATGACTTTGTGAAACCGACCTTTAAAAAAATTGTTGTCTCGCAACAGAGTTGGGTAGAAATAAAATCCTTTTTAATTCAAATTCAGAAATATATTTTTTTAAGGTTCTGAAGGCTGGAATCGATTACTTTATAAAAATAGGATTCGTAATACGGATTGGTTATATAATTTTAAAATGACCCGAAATCGATTTCTTTTTGAAAGGATCCGATTTTAAAAGAAATTGATTTTTCATATTTTTAATTTGAGATAAATCGGTTTATAAATGCCAAAATCTCCCATTTTAAAAACGCCATTTCAAATTTACAAGTTTTACCCCCAAAAATTATTATTTTTTAAATTTTGACCTAATACCCTCAAAAACCCTTAAATATCAAAATCCTCCATATTAAATTTTCAAATTTTTACTTAAGATTCTTAATTAGCATAACATTGATTTTAGGAAATAAAACTAAAGAATTCTAAAACATTTGCCTATTAAAATCTTTAAATAAGAAAACACACCTTACATGTATTTTTTACCAAAATATGTGGTTTTTTAGGTCCATAAAAACAACATTTAAAAGAAACATTTTTTTTCGTAAGCATAGAGTGTGGTTTCCGAAAACGAGCATTTTAATTTGTTATCCTTAAGATAAGCCCAATGGACTTTTAAATGGGACATTTTAGTATTTCTTTTCACGGTGTCTTACAAAAATGAATTTAAAATTTTAATACATTTTTATATTTCGGAGGTAGAGGAATTATTAAACGGTATTTGTGAAACTTCTGGAAAAATTACAATAAGATGTGTCATTTATAAGTTGCTTAAGGTTATTTCACGAATCACATTTAAAAATTTTATAAAGATCTAGCATCGAAAGTTTTGGAATCCAGTTCGACAAAAAGTTTCATTTAGGGGTGTTTCTAGGTTGATCTGAGAAATAACATATTTAACTTTAAAGAATATTTACCAAAAACTAATCTGGCTAGAGTTACAGCAATTCAAAATGAGGCTAAAATTATATTTTGCAGCTCGGGATCCGTGCTAAAATCTTTGACGCTTGATTTATTGTCTGGATTATGTAGTATTATTCGTATCGTAGTTATCATTTGTAAGTTTAAAAACTAAAGATGATCCAGATTCGTAATCCAATAAATAGAAATCGATTCGCTGAATTCGATTCTATTTTTTCTTAAAGAAAAAATCCCGATTCGTATTGGTGATTCAATTCCCTTACGAGAATCCTGATCCGTAAATCGGTTTCTTTTTTGAAGGATCCGTCCCAGCTCTGGGTACTAATTTGTTTTGTATCCACTTTTGATTTTGTTTTTGTTGGTTAATTAAGGGTCCCGTTTTTCATGAATACACCCTGATATATCAGTTATTATTAATGCGATTTTCTTTTAATTTCGGTGGTAATTTTATGTAAGAAAAATGAAGTATTTGACATAGTGAATACTTTAATTTACCATTGCTGTGCGGTCTTGGGGGGGGGGTTAAGAAGAATTGATTTTTTTGAGAAAAGTATAAAGGAGCTTATTTTAAATAATTTTTTCTGTCAGATTTAAAATCAGCATCCCCAAAAACCCCTTAATTCATATTTTCAAAATCTCAACAGCTGATTTTAGCAGAAAAAAATATTTTTTCACTCTTTTAATTAATTCTTTTTTTAAAGCTATTATACCAAATTACAAAGAATATTATTTTAGATTTCTCTATTTGCATCATAACTTTCTATAACAATACACTTATTAACAATTCTTCCTAAACGTACATTCACTGTTCCTAAAGTTGGGGAAGTAATTCCTTGACAGGAAACTTCAAGAAAAAATTAGTGCTGGTTAGTCAACGAATTACTTCCCCAACATTAAAAATTTTTGAGAAGTGTATAGTTTAAAGGGGTAGCTATGTTGATAATACAGAAATCTGAAATAATGTAATTTGTAATAATGATATAATGGTTTTAAACAAAGGATTTATTAAAAAAGTGACAAAATAAATAAATAATTTTTTCTGCTAAAATTAGCTGTTGAGATTTTAAAAACATGAATAAAGGGTTTTTTGGGGATGCTGATTTTTAATCTGACAGAAAAAAAATATTTAAAAAAGCCCTAATATACTTTTCCCAAAAAATCTAGTCTTTTTTACGAAACAAGACCGTATGCTAATGGTAAATAAAACCACCGAAATTTAAAGAAAATCGCATTATTAATAACTGGTATAACGGGGTGTATTCATCAAAAAGCGGGACACACGGTATTTAAAAAAAATATTTTATTACCTAAAGTAATTTTTTTAAGCCAATTATTACTTTTTTAAATTACCTTTTTGTTTATGTACGAGTTAAAAAACAAGTTGTTTCCTAAAACAGAGTTTTAAAAAATAAAATATCTAATCGTTATTTAAATTAAAAGGCGCACTGTTTAAAAGGCACTAAATTTTAATCTGGAAAGGTGACTACTAAAGAAGAAGTTACATGAGCAAGCAGCAGGTTATTCCTGTCGTGCTGATTATTCGAGATTAAACAGTTTGTGTAAGACATCGTGCTGCTTTTATGTTACAAGAAAAAAATGTAAATGACACATTATCTAAATTCATTGTCATTTTATAGGTATTACTTTTTCTTCCGGAAAACTTACGAAACATTATAAAGGTAATATTGTAGGTTTAAATGTCGACGGTTAAAAAAAAATTGTCCATCGTGGCGTAACTCGAATATTTTTTATGATTTGAAGCAAAACTAAGCCAAACGTAAAAATGATATCAATAAATAAATGTCAAAAACACTGTAGAAAATAGGCAATAAAATTAAATACATACTCTCTTTAGTATTTAACTACTTTTAATTTATATTATTTAATATAAATTAAAAGAAATCAAAAACAAAAAGGTACTTTATTAGTCTTATATTTTTGGTAAGGTGATTTTAACATTAAAGATAAGAAAATTAATAATTACCATTGAAAAGTTTTGGGATTGCACCATTTTTTTAATTTAAAAAATAAAAGTGGTTTTATTGTTTCAAAAATTTAGGGACCATAGTTATTAATTTAATTGACTAATGAGATAATTTTAATTAAAACTGCATTTACTTACTTACTAGATAGTAACAATACATTTTCGGCTTAAACACATTTTATTATTTTATTACTAACAGACAAATCAGATATTTACTACAAAGATACACAAAAGCTTAGTTCCAAAAACACAGATACTAAACGTCTCTAGTTTTATATTAAATTATTAATTTAATACATGCTCACAAGAATTTTAAAACAAATTAGAAAAAAAACAAATTTACCAGTAAAAACAATAAAAATATTTTTTATAACGGAATCACAACATTGTATTACAAAGATGTAACTTTTGATTAATTATTTGCCATTAGGCTAATTGGGTTGGTTCATGCACTTCTTGATCAGCTTTCGGTGTTATGTTACTCTCGACAAATTAATGATACGACAATATGTCACCTCGGGGCAAAGGGCTTAACATAATATCAAAAATGCTTAGCATTCCTTTGATAAAATTTTACATTACAAAGCTGTTTTATTTTTAATTTCTAAATAATATGTTAAAAAAACATATCTGCTTAATCCTATTTTTTTGCAATTTGTTCCAAAATAATTTAGCTTTAAATGAGTTTTATTTCCTTTATTTGCAACTTTGTACAAATCTACAGATTTTTGTTAAATATCCTTGTATATAAAAAATTTGGACAAGAAAACAAGAAATAGCTTTTTTCTATAATTGTGTAATGATATCCCCAAAGTTCCTACTAGATTTCTTTTTATTATTCGTCAATTTTTAAAACTATATTCTATATTTTGCTCGTTCCTATAATGGTGCAAGTAATGATGCAATTGGAAAATGCATTTTCCGGCCCAAAACGCATTTTTCAAAAAATGCATGAACCATGACTTCTTAAAGTCGTTTTCTGGGACCTTCCTGAACACAATGCAGAAAACCGCATCTCGATATCTGCTGGCTCAAAATATTTTCGCTATTTTTCCTAACCTTTCTAGACTACTGGTGTTAATACACTTTTTAGAAGCCCTTTATGTGGATCATCTTCAAGACTTACGACGTACGACCATAATTAAATTTAGTAACCTATTTTTTTACGGGTCATTTACGAAATTACCTTACTTTCTAACCATTTCTACTTAAGATTATAGCAACCGTTATCATAGCCACTGTTAAAAGTTTAACGACATATTATTTTTAAAAATTGATAACAAAGTTAATGAATAAAAAAGATAGCAGGAAATTATTTGAGAACAAACTTATTGTTAAAAAAAAGCATATAGCATATATAGGGGGGTTAAAAAAACGTGGCAGATATTAAAATATTTTTAATGGAAAACCCTGTTTTTTTTTTTTTAGATTCTACATGAAATTTTATATTTTTTTGTAATTACAACTTGTTAAAAATGTTATCTAACTAAACCAACTAAATTTTTTAATATTTACATTTTTTTTTTAATATTATATATTGCTATTAAGACGCTCATAATATAAATAGTGCCTCTTGTAATAAAAACTTTATAACCAAATTTAGAGTCGGTGGCAAAAACGATGAATTTCACAAAATGGGTTACTTGAGATAAAGCGTTCTTAATATTTTTAACTTATACAGGTGGATTAAAGTACCTTTTAATAGAATACAAATTATTTAAAAGCAAGCTTCACATAAAATTAATTACCTTACCATTATTGGAGTAATAGCGACAAAAAATATTTTCTCCAAAAAACCGGTGTAATTAACGTGTTTATGAAAAAAAAATAAGTTTCGCAGTTTGGCGAATAACAAATTTCCTTAAACAAATTATCTATCCCTCAATAAAACCAAAATTTGTAGAGTAAACTTTATTGAAGAGTTACATACTAAAAAAAATATTTTTCTTAGTAGAATGTGTTTGGATTCTTTTTAGTTTTCTTTAAATTTGACATCATGTACTCTAGTTATTCTTTCAAAAAGCCCAGTGTGAGTTTTACTCATTAAACCAGAATCTTATATCTTATACATGCCTTCCATGCCTTATATATATATATAATATAAATATATATATATATATATATATATATATATATATATATATATATATATATATATATGTATATATATATATATATATATATATATATATATATATATATATATATATATATATATAATAATATATATATATTTATATATATATATATATATATATATATATATATTTATATATATATATATATATATATATATTGATTTGTAATTTAACGAGAATGAAGCCGTTAATACTGAAGAACACGAAGTAACAACGGATTTAAAAGCATCCAAGCACTGAAAAATGATGTAACTCTTCAATAAACGTGTGAGTAACTCTGAAACCCTTTCATAAACACTGGTATCGCCGGTTAATATTTTGTCGCTATTGCACAGGTAATTAACACATGTGGCTATATTTGTTCTATTAAAAGTACTTTAATCCCGGCTATTATGGTAAAGCTATTAGAGCCTACTCAGAAATAACAATTTATAAAAATTAAATACTTATACAACTCTTCGTGATTATAAAAACATTAAAATGTAAATATTAAGGGTTTAGTTAGTTAGGTAGATAGCATTTTAACAGTTGTAATTACAAACTCTGCTCATGTGAAATCTAGCTGTCTGCGCAACATCTTTTTAACGTAAGTTTGTTCTGAATATTTCGCCTTTAATAACGTTCGTGCTTTGGGTATCGTACAAAAGATTAAGCAACGGTATTACTATAATCTTGAAATTATTGAAATAGTATTTCGTCAAGTATTCGACAAAAAAATAGATTATAAATTTGGTATGATTAAATCATGAAATAGTCAGAAGGCTTTCGCGAATACGAATAATCATCTGCCACGTTGATATTCAGAAGGTCCCGAAAACTGTCATGGTTCATGCATTTTTAATGCGTTTTGAACAATGCACCAATTACATCATTACTGCACCGTGCCGAAAATCGCGAACACCTTGAATAAATAATATATCGCTCTATATCGTGCCGGTAGATCAACAAAAAACTATAGCGCAAAAATCGACGAATAATAAAATAAAATCTGGAGATGGGCTCTTGGAGATGTCGTATATATTATAATGCTAAAGAAAGTTTTCCAGCTTTTTATTTTTTGTATGCAAGCATATTTAAAGATTACCCAATAAACAGCTACGAATAGGAACGAAATCATTGCTTTAAGGTGTTATTTACTGAGAAGACAGAAACAGTCGAATATGTTCAGCTTATTGTCGGCATGCTAACCAAAATTAAAAAAAATAAAAAACAGCTTTTATCGACACCTCGAAAGAATATGATATTATGTTAAACCCAGGTGTCAGCGTAATGGTGAATGAGATACATCTTCTTAATACAACATTACATCTTTACCTGTAAATTTGTTTTTTCTAATTTATTTCAAGAATTTTTGGGGCATCATGTAATTTTAATAAAATAGGAGTGACCAATATCTGATCTGTCTGTTAGTGATAAAATAATAAGAGTATAATCATTGATACTATCTAGTAAATAACAAATTTACAAATTTTCCCGTCAATTAAATGGTAATATGATCCCCTAAATTATATATATATATATATATATATATATATATATATATATATATATATATATATATATATATATATATATATATATATATATATATATATATATATATATATTATATATATATATATATATATATATATATATATATATATATATATATATATATATACCGAGTGACAACAGAAATCACTACCCAGCCTTTTATTTTCTTGATTAATAACATATCGCTTTCAAATTTTGGATATAATATATTATAAGATGCTGATTTTGGATATTATAACATGTCTCTATCACTTCCCGGTTTTACCGGAAACGACATCAACTTTGGTTTTCAATGGAACACCCTGTATATTTTTAAAATTTGGACTCTTCAAATCATTTCTGATATAAAGTATATTAGGTCCTATACCTATCTCTGCTAGTTTTTGAGAAAATGGCGATTAAGATGTGCAAACAACCGCATATTATGCAGTTTATAGGACAACAAACAAATGATATAAAAAAATTATTATGTATATTATTTAATTTTTCTGAAGACTCTATCTGTGGAGGTCATAATAAAATACTTCCGGCTTTACCGGAAGTGCTGCGAAAATTGACTTTTCCAATGATGTTACTTCAAAAATTTAAATGCAACACCCTGTATATTTTTATAAATTTGGATTCTACGGGTCAGTCCTGATATAAAATCTGTATAATATCCTATACCCATCTTTATTAATTTTTAAGAAAATGGCGATTGAAGATGTCCAAGCGACCGCATATTATGCAGTTATAGGGAAAACAAATAAACGTTAGAAATATTCAAGATTTTTTAATTTAATTCTAAATTATTTTTTAATTAACTACTTAAATTAAAAACTAATATTAAAATAACAAAATTGCTCCAAAGAGACGGCCAAAATGTATTTGAAACATTAATTTTCTAACATTTATTTGTTTCCCTAAGAAGGCATAATGTGCGGTCGTTGGATATCTTCAATCCTGTTTTACTAACAAAAACTAACAAAATAGGTATAGGATTTTATACAGATTTTATAACACAGAGTGTTGCATTTAAATTTTGTAGCAATATTATTAGAAAAAATCAGTACTACAGCACTTCCGGGTATGACACTCCACTAGAAGGAAAAGAAAAATTTAATAAAACATAATTATTTTTTATATCATTGTATTTTCCATAAAACTGCATATACCCAGTAGTTGAACGTCTTTAATCGCCATTTTTAAAAACAGCAGACAGTATAGGATATATTTAGATTTTATGTCAGGAATGATCCTTGAAAGCTCAAATTTTTGAAAATATGCAAGTCATCAATCAAAGTTGATGTCGTTTGAGTAAACCATCACTCTAGGCATCTTATAATATCCAAAATCCTTATCACCTAATATAATATCTCATACTAAAATTTGAAAACATATATTTTTATTCAGAAAATGAAGAGGCTAATTCAATTAATCTTTCATATATATATATATTATACTTGCAGAAATAACTAACATAATTTGTTCACATAAGTATAATATTTTGCAAATAACAATTTGACTCCATATTTCTAAGAAGCTAAATCAACATAGTTGCAAACATGTTTTACGTGAACTATGCTGACATGCATTTATTTTATTATAACACCTAAAGTTTGCTGTATTAGAGTTAGTATTATTTTAGACCGTTATTATGTCAGTTTAATTTTTGAATTATAAAAGTAGAATATTGTGTAATTATTTAAGTATTAAATAAACCTTTTTTAAAAGTGATT
The DNA here is from genome assembly GCA_019359885.1 of Listronotus oregonensis. NCBI lineage: Eukaryota > Metazoa > Arthropoda > Insecta > Coleoptera > Curculionidae > Listronotus > Listronotus oregonensis. The sequence goes on along the minus strand of JAHBCN010004143.1, from coordinate 21,143 downwards.
TGTGTAATTATCGAGTTAACAATTGGCGCAGTCGCTATGAGGATTCGTCAACGTCAGCAGAAGAAACCATTCAGCTGTTGGCGGCGGATTCCCATCCCTTAACGAAAAGAACCTCACATCCCCACTCAAGGTGGTTGTGGAAGGAACACCTGGTGAAGCCCCTGACCTGGCTAACCTGCTGAGAACAAGAATGATGCATTTTCTATTTTGTAGTATAATATTGTTCATGACGTGCTTCTATTTTATTGTGTGTTTATTGTAAAGTGAAAATTTTACTGTACTGTTCGATTTTCAAATTCTATTCCCCGTTATTTTATCAAAGCATTTTTAGTCTTTTATTAAATTCTAATGTTCATTTAAAATGCCGGAAACACGAGCACAAACACAGCAACAAAACAATGCTGATTCTGAAATTGAGCCCTATAGGCTCTCCGAAATTTTCTCCATTATACCAGAATTTGAAGGTGACCAAATCTCTCTTGGCACATTTTTGAGCGCCTTGGTTACAAAATGGCCACACACTGGACCAACGGCTTTTATTAGTGATTCATATAAAAATAAATTAAAAGAGACGTGCTGCCGCGCAATTAATAAATTCTAGAAATCCCTCTACCTATTCGAGAGATTAAACAACTTTTAAATCTTTATTTCGGTGACTCTAGGGATCTGTCGTCCCTTATTCAGGACTTACAAAGACTAAGACAACTACCTAACGAGTCGCCACTGACCTTTCAATCGATTACAAGTACTCAACGCGAAAATGTTGGCAAATATTCAAAAATCGAATCTCACCCCAACGATCAAAAAGCTGCCCAAACCTCGCTTATAGATACCATGACGCTTAATACTCTTTTAACAGGTCTTGAACCTAAATTAAGGTCAAATAATCGAGCAGGAAATCCCAGAGATCTCATGACGCCCAGTCTCGCATTAGACGAGAACTACAATTGTCGGACTTTGAAACCCAAAAAGTATTAGACAAACAACCCTAAACCGCCACAACAAATCAGAAAATATGCAAGTCAATCGTTGCTTTAAGAAATGCGGACAGAGAGCGGTCATTTAGCCTCAGATTGCTACTCCCAAATGCAACCACGCCAGAATAGTTTTCAAAATAGCAATACACATTTTCAAGGCACCCTTCTCCGCAAAACCAAAATCCACAATCATCTCAACAATTTTAGAACAAATCCATTCCAAAATCAATCTAGGCCTCTGCGATTCGAAATAATACCCAAGTTCGCCCAAATGTCATACAAAAGAAACCCGTACTATTCCCCGACCAACGAAGGGCACATCGTAAACTTAGACAATGAAATATATTGTGAAAACTATGACTACAATGACTACTATACGGATAATAGCCTTTATCCCGAATACGACCCCAATTTTCAAACTTTCGAAGAACAAACCGCATCCCACGATGCCGACTCTCAAGACTATGAAAATTTTCTTTTACTCCTCAGGAACACAAACCTCCAGACAATACGACGGAAACGACAAACTCTATTGCGACACTCTCTCGAGCCAGATCAAACATTAAATCTGGACAACATGGACCCGAACTTGAACTTCCCGGAGCAACCTTTCTTTAAATCACTACTAACGGTGAGTTCTAAAAATATTGCGCATTACAGATCCAGCGGCGTCATAACCGCATTAACCTCAACGACCACAGTGCTGGCGTTCTGTTGCCAAAAGCCGGTAAAAACTTTTCTGATCGCGCTCCCCGAAGGCATCGAATTCTGAAAAAAAGTTAACGGAATCAAGAAGCATCTATTTACAGTCGTTATATGCAAACCTGTTTTAAACAGGAGGTGGATTCCATAAAGATATTGTTATAATTCAGATATAGATTTTGACAGCATCCTTGGTCTTGATTTTAGAACATTATGAATGCATTATAGACAGGAAATCAAAAAATCTTATACCAATTTTAAGACTATACCCTACACATAAAGTTTCTAACCTATAATAAAATCAGATAATTTAAATTCAAGCATAATAAAATTTTAATACTAGACGGTCGAACTGAAAGATTTTTAAACTAACCTTCAACCCAAAAATGTCGACGCGATTTTACATTCTCAAGAAAAAAGAAAAAGGTTAGGTTACCAAACACGCGTACACGTTGCGAAAATTGTGAATTTTTGCTTTTATAATTAATGCCAACGTAATACCAAAAAATATCGACTTTTCGGATCTTTCTAATGAACCTTTACCCCCGGCGAGACCATACTAAACCTTAATACTCAAACGACCTAATACCTTTCAAGCTGACAGAGTTCAAACAATTAAAAATCAATTAAGAACCGAACACCTAAACTCAGAAGAAAAAGAATTGATAACAAATATTTGTTAGATTTTACCGATATATTCACTATCTTGAAGAATTCCTAACATTTACAAACGAGGTCAAGCATTCCATCCATAACAAACAACGCTCGCCCTATCTTCACAAAGTCTTACCACAGGTATCCCCAAGTCCACAAGGAAGTTAAAGACCAAACCTTAAAATGTTGGAACAAGGATCATTCGCCCTTCTGTTTCACCCTGGTCTTCTCCTGTTTGGTAGTACCTAAAAAAACTCGACGCTTCTGGCAAACAAAAATGGCGTGTCGTTATGATTGCCGCAAATTAAGCGAGTTACAGTTAGTGACCGTTATCCTCTCCCAAATATCTCGGTTGTTAGACAACTAGGCAAATGTCAATATTTTGACAGCCACGATCTCGCGTCTGGATTTCATCAAATTGAGATCAATCCGGACATTCCCAAAACGGCATTCTCCATCGAAATGGACATTACCGAATTTGTTCGTATGCCCTTTGGTTTGAAGAACGCCCCGTCCACTTTCAAAGAATCATGGACAATAATATTCTCCTCGGCGTTCCAAACGAGAAGATGCTTAGTATACATGGATGACATAATCGTCTATTCTCCAACAATACATGAACATATGAATGGAGCTTGAGAAGGGTTTTAAACGTCTTCGAAAGGCCAATTGCAAAAATACAAATGACAAATGCGGAGTTTCTCAACGAAAGGAAGTCTAAACTTACCTTGATCTTAACCAAAGACGGTTAATAAATCCCTCAAAAGTCGAGTGCATCAAGAATTTTCCCGAACCCAAATCTTCTAAAGATATCGATCCTTTTAGGATTAGTTGGATACTATCAGCGCTTTATTCCCAACTTCGCCAAACGTCAAAACCCCTTACCAAGCTTCTGAAGAAAGACGTCAATTTTGCTTTGATACCGAATGTAGATCTGCATTCGAAGATCTAAAAATGCCCTTATCTCAGACCCTGTTCTTACATATCCCAATTTTGAAGAACCCTTTCTCTTAACAACAGATGCAAGTGCCTTTGCAATAGGCTGTCCTCTCCCAAGGCTCTATAGGCAAGGACCTCCCAATGGCTAACAAACTGAACTCTTTACAGCAACGCTGAAACTAAATATTCAACGATCGAAAGGGAATTACTAGCTATTGTTTGGGCAGTGAAACATTTCCGCCCTATCTTTTGGAGAAAATTCACTCTCAGTGACCATAGAGCCTCTCGCGGCTCTTCTCAATTAAGGATCCAGGTAGCAGATTATCGTTGGCGCCTTAAACTCGAAAGAGTACGATTATAAAATCGAATATAGAGCAGGAAAAATAAATAAAAACGCGGACGCACTATCCAGAAAACGTATTAACCATTTCAAAGAATGCGCTAACTTCCAATCAAAAATGTTAGTTTACGCCGCGAGCGAAGATGGAATCCAGAAATGAGCCTACGGAAAATCCTTATATAGACGACGAACTCTCGCACTTCCGAATTTAACGGTTGTTGATTTATATAACACTCAATCCCTAATAGATTATTCCAAAAGTTGAAACATCAAACTCCCAGCTACTTGACAACTCAAATAAAAAATATCGTTACATTTTTCTGGGAAAAACAAACTTCAGAAATCATCACAAAATATTAGACGACATTTTGAAGAAAACCTCAAACTCGATCATAATAAAGTTAACATTACTTCTAGTAAGTCAGTCAAAAAACCGTTCGTACTTCATTATTCCTTTGCCCTTTGACCCTGGATCTGTGGTGCAACATTTATTTTTCATTTTATTCCAAAATCAAAGCGAATTTCCATCTGACAAAACCTATTGCTAGAAAATAATTTAGAACTTTCCATCTTAGAAAACAATTTATTTTTGCCGACAAAGACATTAAACTTAAAATTTGTCAAGACATCATTAGAACCCCAAATGAAGAAGAAATACCAAATATTCTAGAACATTATCATATGGGTAAAAGTAATTTGCATCATGACATAAATGAAACAGTTAGGCGTATAAAAGTAAATATCACTTTTCAGTACTAACTTAACTAAAGACGTTGAAAAATTTACAAAAAATGTAAAACGTGCCAAAAAAGTTGATTCCCAAAATGTATGGAAAAATCTAAGCACCCCTCTTATCAGTTACGGAGACACCTAAGACGCCTTTCGAAAGATAAATATCGATATTTTCGAATACCCAGCACGGAAAGAAACTACGCCCTAACTATACGGGATGAACTAACCAAATTTACACAAGGCTATCCATTGACCGTCAAAAAATCAAACACCATAGTTAACACCTGTTAGTGTTTTCGTTCTGCGGAACACCCCTTAGAATTCACTGCGACTATGGCCACGAGTTTGACAACAAATTGATAAAGATTTATGCGAACTCTTCGACATAAAACTCACATTTTCAAGCGTAGGACACCCCACAAATCAATGGGCTCAATCGAAGGTTCACGCCACGTTATCAGAAATGATACCCGGGCAAATAAAGCGGAAAAACCCCACGAACACCCTTTCAACGTACTTCCATATCACTTCCACCTAACACTCTTCTGCCACCCAAAATAGACACATGGATTTACGCCACACTGTAGACTTAATCTTTGGACACATCGAAGTAGACCTCCGAGCCTTGTATAGCCAAGAGAAAACTAATTTCTAAATATGTAAGGGACTAAATAACAAAATGGATACTACTACAGACTTGCTAGAAAGAACGCTTACGCAAAAGGAGAAAGCAAAAGTTAGGTTCGACAGAGCAAAATCTCCCAATATCCCTGAATATAAAGTTGGTGATAAGGTATACATAAAGAATCCCAAATTAAAACCAAGGACAAAATAAATTGTAACGGACTACTTTGGAAATTAAAGAACTTTTCAGAAATTCCGGCTATTCTCCTTAACCCCCAAACCCAAACAAAAATACGAGGATCAATTTTCGATAGGTTAAAACCCTATTATGACTGGCGTTTCTTCTTTACTGGATATCTAGGGCTTTCCTCCGGTAGCCCTTGCCCAATTACGATGACGCCCATACAAAATACCTTAGGAATCTTCTTCCACGAAGCAGGAAATTTGAAAATCTCCAACGACAAATGGACGCTCCTGGTCTATAAGATTTATCAAATATTAAAGAAATAATTGCTAGTAACGATAAAATTTTTAGATCAACTTCTAGATGCTTTCATTTGCGACGAAACACGAATGGTATCCTTTAAAACGGAAGTACAAACACATGTTAGTCTTCTTAACCAAATTTCAGATTCTGTTAATCAAAAAATACAAAGAAATTTTTGCTGATACAAAATTACATGTATAGAGAAAAACGAGGCATCTTTAACGGAGCGGAGTACTGTTTGAAATCCAATTACGGGAAACCTTGATGCTTCAGGCGGTGATTATTTTAACGATTGCATAAACAAAATAACACAAGACGAACGACATATAGAAGACCTTTTAAAAAACCAAATTTCGGTGACAACATCGGTTATAAGAAACTTTAACTCAACCATACAAAAAACTACAAATTGACGAAGAGACATTTAATAAAGATTTAAACGAAATTAATCAATCAATAACGGCTATCTCGGACGATCTCGCCTTTTATTACGCACAAATAAGGACGGAATATTGTGAATCACTAATGAAGTTATTCATTTGTAGAAAAACTTTCTTAATGGCGTTTTAAATGCGATCTGTTTTGCGCGTTTAAATATTCTACATAGCTCAATAATTACTCCAACAGATTTGGTCCAATCATTGCAACAGATCTCTCAGTCAATAAAGAAAAATAACCTTCCTACCTGTATACTCTCTAGCATAGCTCAGTATATATCGATATAATAGAACTAGAAGCTTATCAATCAGACTCAAAGTGGTCTTTATTCTCAAAATACCCCTAGTAAGAGCCTGAATCATACCCTCTATCATCTTTATCCCATACCAATATTTGATAATCGAACAGGTTTCTACCATGTAATTCCAATAACACACAAATATATCGCGAAAGACGATGACTCAATGTTGTACGTATCCTTTCGAAATCTGGATAAATGCAACCTCTCAGCAAGGCAAGAAAATCTGTTCCACAGTTCTGCTACCCCATCGATAGTGAAGCCATGTGTGAAGCGCAACTCCTGAAGCCGGGACGAAAAACTACGTGTACCACAGTACTAATCCTTGCGGCGAAAGATACAACGTCAAAGAAGTCGATCACCAATTATTGACTATCGCCATAACGGACCCATTACCAGTCACAGTAAAATGTGAGGAAGAAGATCCAAACCAAATCATCAGCCACAAATTCCTATTGAAACTCCAGCCTGGATGCCATGCCTTTATCAGGGCACTCGAGTTCAGTCAACATATCTAATAGATGAATGTAAAACGTAACTTACAAGATTCACCCAGTCAAAATTCCATTTTGTTGCCAAAATATTTCTTCAAAAATCCATACTCCTGACTTAAAACCTCTTAAACTCAGCAAGATCGATATGGAAGACTTCAATGTAGCCCAGCAAAAACTGGACCCAATATGCTGAAGAACTCGATCGACTTATGAACCAACCCTTCATACAAAAGCATCTATCCTGGTTCACAATTTTTACAATTACTTTAATATCCGCTTTTATCACCCTGTATATTATCTGCAAATGTCGCAAGAAGAAGCTACCTAGTCTTACACTGGAGGGGACAACAGACGAAAATAGACCATTCCACCAGGACCACCTCCCCAAAAGCATCCTCGATTGAGACTACCCAGCGTCCCTGGAAGAAAGGCCGCCCATTCATCCCCAAGAAGAAGAAAGCTTTCAACTTGAGGACAATCACTAAAGAAGTTAACGCAGAGCATTAACTTTTTCTTATGGGGAGTTGTTATATGCGAAAATAACTTAACATAATTTGTTCACATAAGTATAATATTTCGCAATAGCAATTTGACTCCATATTTCTAAGAAGACTAAATCAGCATAGTTGCAAAACGTGATGTTTTACGTGGGAACTATGCTGACGCCGCATTTATTTTATTATAAATACCTAAGGATTTGCTGTATTAGAGTTAGTATTATTTTAGACCGTTATTATGTCAGTTTAATTTTGAAGATTATAAAAAAGTAAATATTGTGTGTAATTATTTAAGTATTAAAATAGGCTTTTAAAAAGTGATTTGCATGTAATTATCGAATTTAACATATATATATATACAGGGTGTTACAGAATGTTGTGAAAAATTTAGGGCAGATTATACATCCAAAAATATGAAAAAAGTTCATAAACATGAGTCCCGGACATGTACTTTACCATTTTTTGGATACAGGGTGATTAAAGTTTTTTGTCTTTTATAGTTTATTTCACATTTCTCGAAAACTGGTGGAGATATTAAGATAAGTTTTTGTACACGCAAATGTATAAATTTAGGTCACATTTACATTTTCAAAATTGTTTTCTAAGGCACTTAGATCAGTGGCGTTCGTGCTGGTAAGTAATTATTTTTAGCGAAAACATTGTACGCCACTGGTTTTTCCAAAAATTAATATTGCTCTTTTAAAGCCAGCTTAATTATGCTTAAAACGTACCTCTTGGACTTTTTCGTTCTGACTTACCGTTTTCGAAATAAAGCTAAAAGTACACTTAGCTGTTTCATGTTTATTTATGTTTATTATTTTATTTGTACTAATTGTTCAGAATAATTTATTCAATTTACAACTTTAGATTAGATGCAATAAATGGCTTCCTCTGGAATTAATACGTGCTGTAGAATTGCATTCGAATGCTTCTTCAGCCCTTCGAAATGTTGGGGTCTCCGGCGGAAACAGCTTATACGGATACGGATTAATAAATTAATTTTATTTCAAACGGTATCTCAGGACGACAAACTCCAAGAGGTACTTTAGGCAGAATTAAACTGGCTTTAAGAGATCAATGCCTACAATTTTTGGATAAATGATGGCGTACAGTTTTCTTTGCTAAAAATAAAAACTTACCGACATGAACGCCACTGATGTAAGTCCCTTAGAAAATAATTTTGTACATGTAAATGTTACCTATAATAATACATTTGCGTGTAAAAAGCCTCCAATATCTTCACGGGTTTTCGAGAAATGTAAAATAAATTTTAAAAGGCGAAAAACTTCGCTTACCCCGTATCATAAGAACAAAGCATTTCCGAACCCATGTTTATATGAACTTTTTTATATTTTACATGTAGAATCTACCCCTAAATTTTCCTCACATATGTATATATATATATATATATATATATATATATATATATATATATATATATATATATATATATATATATATATATATATATATATATATATATATATATATATATATATATATATATATATATATATATATATATATATATATATATATATATATATTTATATATATATATATATATATATATATATATATATATATATATGTCTATATATAATATATATATATATATATATATATATATATATATATATATATATATATATATATATATATATATATATAATATATATATGTATATATATATATATATATATATATATATATATATATATATATATATATATATATATATATATATATATATATATATATTTGCTGCTCAACTATATATATGTATCTAGTTTATGCTTTTTCCAAAATTTTCTGGATTTTCTTGGGGATAAGGTCAGGCAATATATAAAAACAGTTGCTTACTAAGCAATTTTCATATAATTTTGTCAATTACGACGTTTCGGCCTGGAAGGGCCTTCATCAGAGTATATATGTTTTTTATAATAACAGCAAATCCAATCTGCAATACACAAAAATTTTTTGATTGATCTTTTACCTATATAATATATTTAAAATTTAATCTTTACCTTAAAACTAGGGGTTTTCTCACCAAAACACTCATTTTGTTGTGTAATGAACATTTAGAACTTAAAGTGACAAACAAACACTTAACATTTAACACAAATAAATACAATAAACGGTCGTCGTTTCCAACTAACTAAGAGCTAAAACTGTTTATTGTATTTGTTTGTGTTAGAAAAATCTGATTTGTCACTCATTTACAAATAGTGTTTGTAGGTATTAGAACGAAAGGTAAAATTTCAATCAAAAAATGGTGTGCAGATTGTTGAGCCCATTAAAAAAAAAAAAACATATATGATCGTGTTCAACAATCATGTTGACAAAGTATGTGCCTAATGCATGTTTTACTATTACTAACGCAAGAAAAATCAGGAAAAGCTATAAACAATAAGGTAATATATATATATAATAATAATAATAATAATAATAATATGTAATAATAATAATATATATATATATGTATATATATATATATAATATATGTAATATGTATATATATATATATATATATATAATATATATAAATAATAATATATATATATATATATATATATAATAATAATATATATATATATATATATATATATATATATATATATGCTATATATACTATATATATATATATATATATATATAGATATATATATATATATATATATATATATATATTGATTAAGAGCTCGCTACAGAATTTATGGTAGACTGTTGACCCCGGAGGTTCAGGAAAAAAATCCTTATACCAAAGTGAGCATGAAAACTCCATTAAAAAATATTTTTACCTTTCGTAAACCTCAGCAAGGGGCGTACCTAGTAGTCTAATTTTTTAAAATTGACTTAAAATGACAAAATGCATTAATGCATGGAACATTTCTTTATTCAGTTTTAGTCGACGGTTTATTAGTTTACAACTTTTTCTAATACCTTTTTTATTTCCTCTAAATAAAGGAGTGGAAACTTTTGTTATAATTTCAAAAATGCTGTATCTTTAGAATTCATAACGGATTGACCTCGAGGCTCGTTTAAAGTAACCCCAATATGCATTTCAAATATAATTTTGATAAACATTATAATCCTTAAGATTCTCTTTTAAAAATTATTGAAGTTAGCCATGAATTTATAACAAACAAATGCCCAAATTAATGACAGGTAATATCACAGTGAATTTTTTTTTGTTTACGTTTTAATGTATTATAAAATTGGCCAAAATTTATTAATTAAGTTTTCCAATGAAAGCGTATGATATGCTTAAAGTTTATTTCGAAAGTTACGAGAACGCTGTTATTAAAACGTAAACAAGAAAATTACACTCTAATATTACCTGTCATTAATTTAGGCATTGTTTCTTATATTGAAATTTTTAATTTCATCATTTTAAAGGAGAATCTTAAGGATTATAATGTTTATCAGAAATTGAAATGCATATTTGGGGAAATTTTTATTAATTACACCGAAAAATAAATATTTTCCGCCTGAACAAAATTTTGTGCACTTTTAAATAAAAAATACAATTAAATCAAAAATTTAATGCTTTTTTACAACAATTCTAAATATTTGTTTAACGGTTTGAGATATTGAAATGCGGTTTTGACTAGTGTTTTTTTAAATAAATTTATTAAATGAACGAAAAAGATTCTTTTCCCTTTAAAATAGGCTAGAAAAATTAATTTTTAAATTAAAAAGGGTTTCAACATATCGCCATTTTAAAAGTTTATTAGTCAACTTTTTGTAATCCAAAAAAACTTGCTGAATCTGTAGGTATTCTTTTTAAACGAGCTCAAGTTGAGGTCAATCCGTCAAGGCATTCTAAAGATACAGCATTTTTGAAATTAGTAACAAGCTTCCCCCCCCTCCTTTATTTACAGAGGAAATAAAAAAGGTATAGAAAAAAATTGTAACCAAGAATCATCGACTAAAACTGAATAAAGAAATGTTTGCAATAATGCATTTTGTCAAATTAGACTACTAGTCGCCCCCTTACGGAATTTAAGTAAAAAAATTTTTAATGGAGTTTTTTATGCTTTGGTATAAGGATTTTTTCCTGAACCACTGGGTCAAAGTTTCCCATATAAGCCCGGTAGCCAGCCTTAATCAAAAACCCTGTTTTTTTTTTTATATATATATATATATATATATATATATATATATATATATATATATATATATATATATATATATATATATATATATATATATATATATATATATATATATATATATATATATATATACCAAAAGGGGGATTCATAAGGAAAAAGTCAAAACTTCAAAATACGGGAGTCAGGGTCCAAAAATAAACCTAAAAGTCCATACACATATGGGTCCGCCTTCGTTTTCGAAATACAGGGTGTTATACTTTTTATTTAATTTTTCTATTTTTAGAATAAAATCTGTGATAATGTTAATATTAGAGTAAAATTTGGTATTCGGAGGTTTTTTGGTATGACGGATTCGAATCTAATCTTATTACGGCTCTTGCTTGTAGGGGAAGCCACCTACACGTCTTTTCACCATTTTAAACAACCACAACTTTTTGGTACGGCCCTGTATTACATTTTTTAGTAAATTAAATATTTGTTTTGTCATTTTTACGTTAAAAAGGTATACCTGTTAAGAGTCGATATGACCAACCGTTTTCAAGATATTTGGATTTAAAAAAAGATACCACGCATGACACGCATCTGTTTTTATAATAGCAAAATTTAAAAAAAAATTAAACAAAATGTATAATTAAACGATATTTATTTTAATTTTTATTAAAATTATTGTTATTAAATTATGTTCAGCCAAATTTTTAAAAAAATTTTAAAAAAATATAAAAAAATATAAATTAAAGCTTTAACACCCTGTATATCGAAAACGAAGGCCTTGCGGACCATATTTGAAACTTTCTTTATTTTTGGACCTGAGTACGTACCAAAGTTTGACATTTCCTCATAAATCCCTGTATATATATATATATATATATATATATATATATATATATATATATATATATATATATATATATATATATATATATATATATATATATATATATATATATATATATATATATATATATATATATATTATTTTTTATATATTTAATTTGGTAAGTCTAGACCAAAACTTATATTTTCTATTGGTCATCCTATTTTGTGGCCCAAAAGTGGATTTTCATCGTTTTCTCCACCGACTCTTCAAACAAAAATGACCATCTTATTGTGTTTTATTAAACTTATTTTTTATTAGGGATTGCAATAGGAAATTATTTATATTTATGCCATCTCTTACAACAAAAATTTTTTCAGAAAACAAAGTACTTATTTAAGCATAAGATCTATGAAGGACATATTTTTCATTTCTAATGCTTATAGCCCAGTTTTTGAACTTTGAAGATGCAGCAGGTTAATAAAAAATTATAATTCTGGCACATAAACACATCCTAACTAAAAAAGGTCCTTAATATTTGTAAAATCACAATTTTCTTGATTAGGAATCGTAAAACATCCAGCAAAGTTTCGCTAGCCTAATTAAATTAAAAGACCCAAATTAATTAAAGTTTAAGAAAATAAAACAAAAAATAAATCTTTTTTTCATTTCAAAAATATGTTATAGTAACGTCCTAATAATTAATTAAGAAAAACATATCGTTTTCTTGTGTTTTTGACTATAATTGAAATACTTTTAAAAAACCGCCTTTATCTGCTTTATGTGGTGGCTTAGATTAGGGTCCGAATACTGGCAAATTTATTACATACAAAAAAAAAGACCAATAATATGCGCCGTTTTGCATGTGTTTTTTTTTTGCCACCTACTTTAAAATATATCCACAACTAATCCTTAAAATTAAACTGTTGATGTGGACCTTTATTTTTCACATCAAATAAAATTAACACATATTTCAAGGAAAATACTAGTTCTCTAAAGCCTTTAATGCAGCTTGCTTTCTGAAGATGCGCCCACAAAAAAATTCGTTAAAAACGGATACGAGATACAGAAACAAATATCTTTAGAATAATTCAATAAAATTTATGAAGGACAATAATGACTTTTTACCAGTAACCTATAAAATAGATTAATTCCTAGCCCAAGTTGCCACCATTTAGTTTTTTCAATAAACAGATGAGTTAATTAATACACTCTTTTACTTCTCCTATCCTATTTTTTAAATAATTGCTTTATTTTCTCACAAAAATACGATTTTTAAACTTTAGCAAACTAAGTACCACTTCTTTTAAAAAACTTATCCTCTGGGATAAATGACATAAACGCAACTTTTCCGAAGATTGGTAATAACACATCTAGGGTTTTACAAATACCTGTTAACTCAAAATATTTAAAAAATTATTTATTACTTAAAACTAAATATTACTTTCCCATTCTTACTTTTCTTTTTATTTAACTTATAGCTTTATGGTAGTAGCACCTAGGTCAAGCACTTATCAATGATAATTTTAAAATAAAAAAATGATCATAAAGAAGGGGTTTTACATTGCATTTTTAGGTTACAGGTTTAGGTTGAAAATATATATGTAAATAATTTGGTACAGCATTTTAATTATCCTATAGTTAATTTTTTTTTAACTAAATTTAAAAATATACACTACAAGGCATGACTAAGGGATATCGTTTTTTTTACAGTGATTTTAAAGTTAAATAATTTGAAAACCAACAAACCATTTTTTATTTTTTTTTATAAAGACACATCATTATATTTTTAAATTACTCATGGAAAAGCATTTTATTACAACGTAGTTTTATTGTGCAGGATGAAATAAAGACGTATGTTCCATAGGCGGTTTCCAATTTCACGTATAGGAAATGGTCGACACCAGTCAAACTTCAGTTTTTTCTTAGTGCGCAAGGCCAGTGGTTTACCTATCAGATATTTTTTAAAATTTGTTTCTAACTGTAATAGTTTTGACAGTATACAATTTTTTTTTTGGGCGACGTTAATTTTTTTTTAAATATCATAATATTGACTAGTTTAGACACAAAGTAATCACTTGGTTGGTTACTTTACATACTGATGACAGTTTACACTCTGAGATACATTAAAATGGGTTGTAACTTTACTTTGACGTATACGAGCATCTAAGAAACCCAGAGCTCTACTTATTTCTTCTGGACTCAAATGATGTCTAAATATTTTAAATAAAAAACTATTTGTATTAAAGTAACGATCTCATTTTAATCAATTGACTAACTGTCACCAGTATGTAAAGTAACCATGGTAATCACTTTGTGGCTAATCTAGTCAACATAATGATATTTAAAGTGAAAATGGACATCGCATAGGAAAAATAGCATATTTTTAAAACTATTAGAGTAAGAGACAAATTTCAAGAATTATCTAGTAGATAAACCACTGGCCTTGCATACCAGGAAAAACTGAAGTTTGTCTGGTGTCACCTATTTTCCATACGTGAAATTGAAAACCGCCTATAACACATACTTCTTTATTTCACCCTATACAAATAAACTACGATGTAATAAAATGCCCCTCCATAAATAATTCAAAAATACATCAATGTACCTATGATATAAAACAAAAATAATTTAAATTGGTTTCTTAGTTTTCAAATTATTTAACTTTAAAATCACTGTTAAAAAACCGATTTCCCTTAATTTTGCGTTGTAGTGTATATCGTACATACAAAAAATATTTCTTTAGCTCCTTTAAATAAAATAAATTTTAAACCTTTTTAAAATATTTAAATACTATATAGAGATATAGCGGTTTGCGTGTTTAAAAATAATTTAAAAAAATAATCAAAATTTTGAGTAACCTTTTTAATCCACTTTTGGAGTTTTTAATCCAGATAAATGTGTAATCTTCACCTTTGAAGGTTATATTCGTTTTAATACTTTGCAGATAATTTATTATCTTAATTGAAGGCAGTGTTTATGTGTAAATGCAATTTTTTTTAAATTAAATGGATTAAACGGAAAATTACTTTTTACCAGTAACCAACAAAATGGATTGATTTCTAGCCCAAGTTGCACGTAACCATTTAGGTTTTTCAACAAACAGATTAGTTAATTAATACACTTTTTTACTTCTCCTATCCTATTTTCTTTAATAATTGCCTTATTTTCTCACAAAAATACGATTTTTAAACTTTAGCAAACCAAGTACCACTTTTTTTAAAAAACTTATTCTCTGGGATGAATGACATAAACGCCACTTTTCCGGAGATTATTTATCAGATTCTTTACAAGGTAATAACACATCTAGGGTTTTACAACGGCCTGTTTACTCAAAATATTTAAAAAATTATTTATTACCTAAAACTAATTATTATTTTCCAATTCTTACTTCTCTTTTTATTTAACTTATAGCTTTTATGGTAATAGCACGTGGGTCAAGCACTTATCAATGATAATTTTAAAATAAAAAAATGATCATAAAGAAGGGATTTTACATTGCATTTTTAAGTTACAGGTTTAGGTTGGAAAAAATATATATAAATAATTTTATACAGCATTTGAATTATTCCTTTTAATTGTCCTATAGTTCATTTTTTTTTAACTGAATTTTAAAATATACACTGCAAGGCAAGACTAAGGGATATCGTTTTTTAACACTGATGTTAAGGTTAAATAATTTGAAAACTAAAAAACCATTTTTTATTATTTTTTTATAGATCAAAGGTTCATTATTATATTTTTAAATTACTCATGGAAAAGCATTTTATTACAACGTAGTTTTATTGTGCGGGGTGATACATTAAAACGGGTTGTAACTTTACTCTGACGCATACGAGCATTTAACAAACTCAGAGCTCTACACACTTCTTCTGGACTCAAATGATTTCTAAACATTTTAAATAAAAAACTATTTGTATTAAAGTAACGATCTCATTTTAATCAATTGACAAACTATCACCAGTATGTAAAGTAACCATGGTAACCTTTGTTAACGCCAAAAATGATATTTAAAGTGAAAATGGACATTGCATCGGAAAAAAATTGCTATTTTTAAAATATTAGAGTAAGAGACAAATTTTAAGAACTATCTGGTAGATAAACCATTGGCCTTGCACACCAGGGAAAAACTGAAGTTTGTCTGGTGTCACTTATTTTCCATAGAGTTTTTTCCAAGAAAGTAGAACTTAAAGTTAATTCTTCTATAATAAAAAATATATTTTGTTATTTAACAGATTTTTTAAAAGCTTCAGCAAGATATTTTTTTAATAAACGTTAAGATTTTTTACCTGTTGTTTTTTTGTAGTTGTCAGCGAAACCTGTTATAATTAAAATGGACTTTTCTAACATAGCGAAAAAACTTTTAAAAAAATTTATACCTATATTTATGTTAGCTAAACGTAATAATGGATTTGTATCATTTTTGAAAAAGTAACCGTATTTCTAATTTTAATGAAAGTAAGTTGTTTAGGTCAACAAGTATTGGGTAATACAACATTATTTTACTAAAATTGGCTGAATACGGAAAAAAACCCGGTCACCTTAAAAAAAATGTTTATTATTAGTGAAGAGCTTTCTTTAAACGTATTATGGGTGTAAAAATTCGAGTTGTAAGGGGATCTTAAAACGAAGAAAAAAAGGTTGGTTAAATTGGTAAAGGCGAATTGCCCAAAAATGGTTTAAAAGTGTAATTTTTTCCAGAGTTCCAAAGATATACGAAAAAATTAAATTTTAAAAATTCATCTTTTTTTAATTATTTTTTGACCGTTTTAAAATTAATGAAATTTAAACCCTTTATTTCCGCTAAATATTAGTGTTTTTGGTTTCCATTCAACGTTTAATTTTATGACGAATCATCAACTTTTTTTTCTTTGGACGCCCATTGGATTTTTTTTTGTTTTGAGTTTTTATTGAATGACCATTCAACGATGTATCACACTTGCATATAGATTTGTGGTTCAATTTAGCTCAAAAGTAAAAGTGAATGAGATCCTATAGGCGTACAAAGAAAAAAAAATTTAGATTTTTTCAAAAACAGATTTAATGGCAAATCCAAAAAAATAATTTTTAAAAAAAATTTTTAAATTTTTTAAAATTTAATAGGGTTAAAAAAAAAAAAAATTTTTTCAAAATTTTTTGGTTTTTCCCTTATCTTTGGAATATTCGGAAAACTGACACAAAACCCTTTTTTGATATATTTTTCTTAACTAATTTGGGGTTTACCTCGCTCTTGTGACCGGGTTTTGTCTATTCAGATCTCATCAGACAAGCTAGTCGAAGGTAAAAAAATCTAAAAATCCCCAAAACTTTATTCAGTACGCATTGAAACCAATGGGGAACAGAGTCAAGCCCCCCCCAAAAAGGGCAACATACTCCCAAATTTGTACACGGGCGTTTAAAACATTTGAAAGTATGCCCAAAATTGTACGGACTATTAAAATTGTGTTTTTCTTAATCTTTGTGAAAAATCTCCGTTAGTTAAAAAATACTTTTTTAAAATTTCAAAAAGTTTTTTTTTGGGGGTTTAAAAAGGGGGTTTTTTAAAAAATTTTCCCTTATTTAACATTTTTTCATTTTCAAGCCCCAGGAACCTAAAAATTTTCTTTCCTTTTTAAACTAAAAAACCTATTAAAAACAAATTTAAAATTATTAAATTAAATAGTTAAAATTTTCATTTTAATATTAAAAATCACTAAATAAAAAGAAACCTACTTATCCCCAAAATTTGTAAAAAAACCCCAAATTTAAATATTTAATTTTATATATATTCTTAGAAATACAAATTGTAGGCTCAGATTTAAAGTAGATATTTTTTTTTTAAATAGGGCAATTTTGCTTTAGAAGTGGGTTTTTATTTTAAACATACTAACATTTAATTAACTTTTCGATTGGGTAGAATCTTCGATATAACAAAATCTTATTTATTTCTAAAGCTTTTGACTTATGCTGAGCTACTGAATGTTCATTCAAAACCTTAAGTAACAATTTGATTCAATTGCATGCATAAAAATAAATTTTTTCATATGTTCCAAATAACAAAATTTGTGTTTTTAAATTTTTAAATAAATTTAAATGAATATTTTAAATTCTCAAATTAAAACAATATAGTCTTGGGGGATATACAAAACTAAGATAACCTTATTCTAATATTATTATGCTTAAATTTAGTATATTCTTTTTTTCGTGTAGGTAAAAAGTTCCGCCTGTTTTATGTTCCGGAATAAGGGAGAAATGCATCGCGGGTGCATCTAGAAGTGCATAGCATACGGCAAACCTGACAAAATACCTCTCGGGGGTTTTAAGTTCTGAGAAGGACTTTAAAAATGGATCTTGGGGGTTTCAGCGGGTGCTGATTCCTAATTTAAGGGTGAAAAATACCCTGCGAGGGGGTGGAGGTAAAATTTAAAGTTCTAGAAATGGGTTAAAAAATAAAGTTCGGGGCTTTATTAATATTTATTATTAATACCTTCTATTATTCTATATACCCCCTAATTCGAGATCAGCGCCCGCACAACCCCCCAGTGGCATTTTTCCAGTCATTCCGAGAACCTTAAATTCCACGTGCCTCCCGTGCTCCTCCAGACGGTGGGCAGTCTCCACCGGCCGGTTAGGTAAATATGATATGTGCATATTCGAATTCAGTGCCCCCCAAAACCCACCAGTACCAATTTTCATAACGTTTTGTGCATTTTGTACTTGACGAGAAAATTTATGGTTAATATTACTAAACAAAAATGTTTAAACTTAGAAACGGGTTGTCTATAAAACTGCACTTAAAATAAAATAATAATAATAATATAGAATGCCTACACTTCCCTGGTAACAAAATGTCGTTGTTTTGAGAGAAAACGATTTCATAAGGCCGTTCTTTTATGTTTTTTTTTTAATAAAATAAAAAATGTATGTAGCATGTTTGTGTGCTTTACTATTGTTTCCACTGTATTAAGGAGCATATATATTCCACTTCAGTGAAAGAAAATTAATCAAGGGCTTTTTTTTATAGAGGTATGCTCTATTCCCTAAATCCAAAGGACAATCCACATACAGTAGTATAGATCGCGATCCATGAGTTGGATCCGTAAAGGATATACCATAAAAAAAGCAACGCGCGTCAATGGTGCATATAACACTAGAAACATTAAAAAGTTTTTTAAAAAAGTAATTTTGCTATAAATTGTCGGATAAAAAGAAGTATAGATCTTGGTTCATAAAAAAATTTTACTTGATCAAAGATATTCACATATCGGCGGCCGCAGAAATTTAATATTTTGATATGCAAAATTGGTAATAGCGTCACTGGGCCTTTTTTTTCAAAGATACTGGCTATTTTATTTATCTTTTTGCAGTAAAACCTAATTCCATGTTAACTTCTTTAGTGTCTCATTATAACCAAGTAGATCTTCAGGAGAAACGATTATGTTTTTATTAGCTTCTTTTCTTATTAGAAGCAATTAATAATATAATTTGCATAAAGTTTTAAAACAAGATAAAATGTTACAATCTTTGAATATTGTTAATATAAGTTTAGTAAAAGGTATGTTAGATCGAAAAAATGTATTTGCTATAATTGTTTTCCAAATTTTTCCCGTAGTAAAACTACTTTTAATAACTAAAAAAAACTATAGACAAAGCTGGTAGTGCTGAGGTAGCATAAAAGCTTACCTTTACCGAGAAAATAACTTGCAAAGCAATCCAAATATTATCACAAATAACTGTTTTGGCCTAATTAATATACCTTTAATTAATTAAATCGAAACCTAAACTTAAACCCAAAATATGAAGGTTACGCTTTGAAAATAGTTACATTTGAACAGAGTGCATAAATAAGAAAATGTGAAGTCCGAAGACCTACTAAACAATTGCTAGCAGCTTAACGACCTAGAAACGGCTAAGAGGACTAACGTAGTTTTATCTGAAAGCGTAAAAGAAAGAAATATTATCATTATTTAGTTTTAGTTATTATTATAACAGTTGAGATAGTATTTAAAGGTTGGACTACATATTATTATTTTAAAAAGGTGTGTCGTAGTTATATACAATAAAAAACAAATTTTAACAGTATTTCTGATTTTTAACTCTGTTTTCTTAAATATGTCCAAAACATTAACCTAGTAGATTTTGTATACATGTAAATTTATTTATTTATATTCACCTATGTACAAACTCTTTTTTACATTGTCTCAAAAATTTCACTTTATTTCGCCGAAAAAAAGGGTGTGAAATGTCAACAAACTACCTACTTTTTTGTTATCATATAAGTTGTATTGTTTTAAAAATGATAGATTTATCACCAACTGGTTAAAGTCTAGTTATCTGAAAACAATTTTTTGTAAATGTACGGGCAATCACTAAAACCATTAGTAAACAAACAATAAAATTACATAATCAGAACTAAAGTGCTTACCAGAACTAACCCGAATTAGTCAGAACTAACCGGAACTTCCCGAATTTAGTGACGTTATTACTTTGGTGACAGAAAATATAATTTATCTATTTGAAAACACATATTATTTGGGCACAATTCACGATGATAACACTGGTCAACATTTGACCTCGAATGGTACACCGCACAAAACCATGGTTCCCAAGGGTTTTTGGGGTCGCTGATTCCGAATCCGAGTTCGGTTACTATATATACGCGGGATTACTTTAACATTTAAGGGTATCTCGATGTCAATTTAAGGTCATACTGGGGTTAAACATATAAATGACGTTAAAAAATCTGAGAAAATTTGTCTTTGTATTTTTTAATTTGCTCATTACAAATTTGAAAATGGTAGACCTCTATGCCCTTCATTTTAAGGTCATTTGAAAGTTATACGGCGAGAAAAAACTGAGAAAAAATTTATATCTAGGTTTTAAGGGTCGCTGAGTAATAATCCAGGCTTACTTTGACTTCAAAGGTTATTCCAAGGTCACTTTAAGGGCATGTCAGGATCATTCTGAGGTTAAATAAAGAAATGATATTGAAAAATCTAAAAAATTCCTAATTTTTCGGTTTTAACTAAATCTAAAAAGGCGACCCCCAT